>VYZV01014221.1:31105-41785 GCA_013401275.1 Pandion haliaetus | reverse complement strand
GTCTCCCCATGTCCCCCTCATGACCCACCCATATGGCCCCATCTTCCCTCATGGGCCCCCCCATGTCCACCCACATTCCCTTGTGGCTTCTCAACGCTATCATGTCCCCATGTCCCCTCACAAGCTCCCTGTCCCCTCATGTGCCCCCGTGTCCCCTCACATGCCCCTGTGTCCCTTCATGTCCCCTTGGGTACCTCATGTCACACCCCTCCCCCACGAGCTCTCCTCTTCCCTCACGTGTCCCCTGTCCCCACCCAGGATCTCTGTTCCCCTTGGGAGACCCTGTGTCCCCTCACAAAGTCGCCCAGTCCCCTCATGTCCCCAGTGGATCAGGGATCCTCATGGATGGAACCTCGGTGGACCTTCATGGCCAAGGATGTCTATAGAGCAGATCCCCATGGACGGGATCCCCAGGGATGAGATCGCAGTGGACCAGATCTCCATGGCTGTTGGTGTCTGTAGGGTGGATCCTCCCAAGGACAGGATCCCCAAGGATGGGATCCCCATGATTGAAGCCCTGCAGATTTGAACTCCGTGTCCTCCGGGATCACTGTGTCCTCCCCTTCATTGGTGGCATCTCCATGGACAGGATCCCAGTGGATGAGATCTCTGTCCACCACATCTTTCCACCAGGATCACCATGGCCCAGGTGCTCTGTAGAAGCGATCCCCATGGATGGGATATCCACAGATGATCTCCACAGCTGACCACTCCACGAACAAGATCTCCCCAGACAGGATCCCCATAGTTGAGATCAACGTGGACCAGATCTCCATGGATGGGATCTTAGTGGACCAGACCTCCTGGTGGACAGGATCCTGGTGGATGGGATCTTTGTAGACCAGATCTTCATGGGAGAAGGTCACCAGGAACAGACTGGTGGATTAGTTCTCCATAGACGAGACTTCCATAGGATGGGATCTCCACTGGATGGCAACCTGGTAGGTGGTGGGACCACCATGGGCCAGACCTTCACAGATGGGATTCCCAAGGCCTCAGGCCACAATATCTTTGTTGAGGATCTCCACAGACCTGATCTCCATGGATCTCCCAGGATAGCTGCCCTTCCAGGAGCTCCAGCTTTACCTCCAGGTTTAGGACCAAACCCAGCCCCAGGCTTCCTCTTGCCACCAGCAGAGAGCGAGATCAGCAGCTCCAAACCGTGATTCATCCCAACCCGGCATTTCCTTTCATCAGGACTCAGCTCCTGGGCTCCTCCGCCCTTAATTGCTCGTCAGGCTGTTAATTGCCTTGAGCTGCTCCCAGCCTCATCTCCTCTCCTAGCCCTGCCGAAGGGGCCATTGAAGAGGCACAGAGGTGCCTTCAAGCCGCCCTTGGAGCTCCTGCACCCACGTGGCAGCTCCAGTCCCACCGGAGTGGAGGATGGCCAGGCTAGGGTGGTTTTAGAGGACCCATCGGTGCCTAAAATCCTTCCGAGACCTTCCCACTGCAGGACATGCTGGAGCTCAAGCACGGCTCTCCAAGAGGAGGAGAACCATCGGTGAAGACGCTTTGAACCTCCTGGAAAGAGGTGCTGGGGGCTGGCAACCGCTGCTGAGCTCAGCGAGAATTTCGGGCCATCTGCCCGGCGCCTGGCTCACATCCCAGCACGCACGCGAAACCCACCCCAGGAAGGGCCAGGAGACGCTGGGGTCCTCGGCTGCTGCCACCACCCCGGGCGGAGATGCCCCAGGTGGCCCTGGGGATGGTGGGTGACACTGATCGTACCTGGCTGACCGTCTCTGGGCCCCTCCCACCTCGGAGAACCTCCGTACCCCCATGTCATTGGGGCTGAGGGAGCAAGGAAGGGGAGGTGACACACCTCCAGGGTTGGGGCCGGTGTCCAGCTGGGGGGACAAGTGACACCCCCATCCCCGATATCCCCTTGACTCACCAGAAGCGACTCGCAGGGCTCAGCCGGGTTGGCAGCGGGATGTGGCCTCGCCCATCGCTCACCCACATCCGCGGCGTTACTCATCGGAGACGTGCAACCGGTGCTGGGTGCCAAAGGAAGGTGGCGTGGAGGTCCCCGGGGACCTCCGGTGCGGTGATGTCCTTCAAGGGCTGTGTCCCCGCCCCCTGGAGCCATGAGGGTCCCTCCTTGGAGGTGACATTCTGGGTTGGGAGCGCACACACATGTGCGCCCTTTGCAGAGGCCGGCGCCTGTCCTCACACGCGTGGGGGAGTGTGCACACACGTGTGTGTGTAACGTGATGTCTGCCTGGCTGCTTGTGTGAAGGGCAGATGGGGATGGAGGAGATGGATGGACAACTAGGTGGGTAGATAGATGGACAGATGGAGGGGTGGACAGAGGGGCGGACAGATAGATGAAAGGATGGACAACTAGATGGACAGATGGAGGGATGGACAGATGGATGGACAGCTACATGGAGAGATGGAGGGAGGGATGGACAGGTAGGTGGAGAGATGGACAGATGGGTGGACAGCTAGATGGAGAGTGATGGAGGGATGGACAAATAGATGGAAAGATAGATGGAGGGATGGACAGATGGACAGCTAGGTGGAGGGATGGACAGATGGATGGACAGCTACATGGAAAGAGATGGAGGGATGGACAGCTACATGGAAGGAGATGGAGGGATGGACAGATGGATGGACAGATAGAGGGATAGATGGAGGGATGGACAGATGGATGGACAGCTAGGTGGACGGATAGATGGAGGGATGGACAGATGGATGGACGGATAGATGGAGAGGGATGGACAGATGGATGGACAGCTACATGGAAAGAGATGGAGGGATGGACAGATGGATGGACAGCTACATGGAAAGAGATGGAGGGATGGACAGATGGATGGACAACTAGATGGAGACAGATGGAGAGAGATGGAGGGGTGGACAGATGGATGGACAGATAGAGGGATAGATGGAGGGATGGACAGATGGATGGACAGATGGAGAGAGATGGAGGGATGGACAGATGGATGGACAGATAGACGGAGGGATGGACGGAGGGATGGACAGCTAGGTGGAGGGATGGACAGATGGATGGACCGCAGATGGATGGATGGACAGCTAGATGGAGGGATGGACAGATGGATGGACAGATGGAGGGGTGGACAGAGGGATGGACAGAGGGATGGAGGGAGGAATGGAACGATAGATGGATGGATGGACAGATAAATAGGACAGACAGACAGCTATCCACCTCACTGGAAGGACAGTCAGATGGCGAGATGCCTGTACAGCTGGACAGACAGATGGATAGACGAGGGAATACGGTGGAGATGAACAGACAGAGATGAAGGGACAAAAGATGTGAGTGGCTAGACTGGAAAATTGCAGATGGACAGACAGACGAGCTGAGGGACAAAGAGACGGAGAGATGAACGGCAGATGGATGGATGGGACAGAGAGATGGACAGAGAGACTGTTGGACAGACAGACTGGCAGTCAGATGGATGGACGGATGAACAGCTGGACGGATGGATGGGCAAATGGCCAGAGAGATGGATGGACAGACAGACACAGTTGGATGGACAGACAGAAAGACACATGGATGGGGGACAGACAACTGGATGGACAGACAGCTGGACAGACTTACAGTTGGATGCCCAGACTGATGGCCAGAGAGGCAGACAGCTGGACAGTCAGACTTACAGTCAGGTGGGCAGGGAGATGGATGGATGGACAGGCAGGTGGGACGACAGACAGACGGACAGATATCCAGACAGACTTACAGTTGCTTGGACAGGCAGACAGACAGATGGCTGGGCAGATAGACAGAGGGATGGACAGACAGGTAGGCAGCTGGAGCAGCAGACAGACAGCCGGATGGCTGGGCAGGCGAGCAGACAGCCGGCCGGGCAGACTTACAACCAGCCAGACGGGTGGACGGCCAGACAGACAGACAGCCGGCCAGACAGCCGGCTAGGCAGCCTTACGGCCGGATGGGCAGCCGGCAGAACGGGCAGCGGACGGGCAGGAGGCAGCACCATTACATTTCACAACACCCAGGGGTTGGGTCGGCACCCCAACACCCCCCATCCTGCCCTGGGGGGCAGTGGGGGGAAGGGAACCCCCCCCCGGTACGTGGGGTTGGGTGTGGGGTGGGGCGAGCCAGCCGATCCGCCTGGGTGGGCTGTTTTGGGGACTCCTCACCCCCACCCGCTCCGTGTCCGGGGTGGTTCTGATGATAGGAGGAGCGGGTGTTTCCCGTTTGCCGAGGAGCCCGGCGGCGTTTCCTCTGGGACATCAAAGCGGTAATCACTCCCCCCGGGAACGGGGAGACACCCACGGGCCACGCGCGCCCCGCTACCGTGCCGACCGGTCGCCCAACCGCTCTTGACTCACCCTCCCGGAGACACGGCCTACTTTTCATCCCGGGTATAAATATGCCCAAGCCACCGGCTCTCAGCTTCCCGACACGCCGAGCCGGCCCTGTCCTTCTCCTCCGGCAGGTGAGTCCATCCCCATGACCAGGACAACGGATGTCCCTCCGAGGGATGGATGCTGCAGGGTGGCGTAGGAACCAGGCATCCAGGGTTTCCCCATCTCTTAGTGGATGTTTCCCACGGGTTGGATCCATCCAGCCCCACATGCTCAGCCCACGTGGTGGCTCTGTTTTGGATGGGTTTGGTGGGAACGCCCTCTGTATCCCAGTTTAGCTCGGCTCTCCCAGTTTCATGGAGCTGGGGACGGAGGTGGTCTTTCCTGAGCTCGTGTAGGTGGGTTTGGTGCCACCAGAGAGCTGAACTCAACCAAAACAGGGTGGAGAAGAGGGTCCAAGACCACCCCAAGGTCTGTAAGGGTGAAGGTGCACCAACACACCACCAGCATCTTGGTTATGTCGCCTCCATCTCACACAGGAGGCAGAAGGACATCACTGAGGACCTTCCCCATAGTCCCCACGTGGCACCAGCTGCTGTCCTGCAGCTCCGGAGCTGATCCAGTTTGGTTTTTCTGCCCCAGGAATGGCTCATGACGGGCGCGGGGCCTTCAGCTTCATCCCCATCTTCATCCTCGCAGCCGGAGTGGTGTTGAGCGCCCTGCCACCAGCGCGAGCTCAGGTGAAGGGCAACGAAGGCGATGAGCGTAAGTCAACCCAGTGGCCAAGGAGGGAGGGATGGAGCCACTGCAGGTGTTTCACGGGCACCTCGTAGGGGACTGTGTCCGATGGGATGGGTTGGGATGGGATGAGGAGATGCCTTCTCTTGGCTCATGGGAATCTTGCTGATGGGAAGGTTTGGGCAAGGCCCTACAGTTTCGAAACCTGTTTTGGTTTCGAGCGGAGATAAAGCAATCCCCTTGACATGGAGAAATGGCCCTGAAAGAGACGCAAAGGAAAATTCCCACATCCTGTTGGAGGCGCTGGGATCACCGGGATAGCTTCTTTCCCTCCTCTGGAAGTTTGCACGGGGATTTCTGTTACAGCTGCCAAAAGGAGACAAAAAGAGTCACCTGGGGTGAGGGAAACAAAGGAGAGACTTAATCCCGACGGGAACATCCCCTTCCTTTCTTCTGGCCTCCAAAACGGTGCTCTGCCAAAGGACAACCCAAATGGATGGGTCTTAGGCTGGAAAGAGGAGTCCCGTGACTTCTGACTGTTGGATGCAAAGACCATGGCTCTGACCTGATCTCTGTGCCTCTTAACCCAAATCCACGTCCCCAGAGCTGAATCCGAAAGGCCCAGGTCCTGCGGAGAAGGAACAAGGTCATGTCCAGACACAATGGCTAGATAATTTGCCCTGTGACTGTCCAAAAACTGTTTTCTTGGGGGCAGATCTTTGGGATGGAGGTACCATCACCTTGGTTGGAGCTCTCTGGTTGCCAGTAGCGTCTGGAAATCCAGGGGATGGATTCTACCACAGGGCAGGATCCACCATCTTGCATTGCCTCCACTGATTGGCCTTTGTTGATGGATACCCCTCCAACACGGGAGCTCAGGGAAGATGCTGAGATGCCTTCAAGGAGCCTGGTGGAATCTAAACCCACTGGCTGGTCTCTAAAGGCTCTAGGACGGCCTTTGGGATGACCAGGGATGCTTCCCCAGTGAGCATTTGCAGGAGGATGGTTCCCACCCTTTGACTTTGGCAGCGCTGCCGGGACCGGATAGTGGCGAATTCCAGGGAGCTTGAAACTTGGGTGTCACCCATGGTCACCTGTCACAGGCTGTAATCTCCACCAGCACAAACCAGTCCCACTGGTAAATTCCAATGTCCCAACGTTCAGTGGAAGGCAATTGCAGATGCCGTGGACTGGAGCCACCTTGCACGTGCTGCGATCAATACAGCTTTCGCAAAGGTGGTCGACGCTTGGACTCGCGACTTCTCCCCAAATTAGCCAAAAGTCTGGGACGCCCCAGATCACAGCATGGAGGACTCAGCCCCAAAACCCTTGAGGACACCTTGGAGCACAAGGACTTGATATCTCACATTTGAAAGTCCTACTGCGTGTTTTGGGAGTGGGAGGGAGGTCTTTTTCTTGAAAAAACACCTTTTTTGTGCCGATTTTTTTTTTTTTCTTTTTAAATCTTGTCTTCTCCCACTTGGACACAACTCAGCATCAGGGGTCTTCTCCAGTGGCCTTGGCAGAGGTGCCACCTGAGGCTCCCAAAAGGCTTTGCCTGCATAGAGCTGTAGATGGAGGCCAGAAGGGACACCAGGAGCATGTCGCAAGATTTTGGACTCCCTTTGGGTGGACACCCAACTGGAGCATTGCATGGTCACAGCCTTAAGATGGTCACGGCCTCAACATGGTCACCCTGCAAACTTTTCATCATAAATACCCTGATGAGGGGAGGGCCACCTCATCTTCTAAACGCCTGACGTTGGATGGGGTGGGATTACCTCTCAGAATGGTCCCTTCCTCTCTCCAAGGACCAGCCACGTTGAGTAACTCCAGCGGACACCCATCGGCTGCAACCACCTAAAGCGAAGGGAGATGTTTCTGCAGCGACTAAAAGTGAAGGGAGATGCCTCCAGAGACTGGAAAGATGGGGAGATCCATGTCAGAAATGGGGGCCTTCTAGCAGTGAGACCCTTTTTCTATGATCTGGCCAAACAAAACCCCCCCAAACCAAGTTGATGGCCCTCACTCTTCCTTCTCAAATCAACCTGATGGGGACCGAGACATCTCAGCTCCAGTGACGTAAGGACTCGCATTCCTGAGTAAACTCCTCTTATCATTTCTCCCTGTGTCAGGGCTTCTCCTGCTTGTGTTGATGCAACCATCTCCTACTCTGGCTCTAACTGGGAGTTCTGGGTACATGAGCCATCCGGGAGGTAGGATGCTTTTCGAGCTGGTCCTACAGGCTTTCTCACCGACCAAGGACGAAGCCATCAGCTCTTTTAGACGTGCGTCATCTCCCTTTTGGAGTCCAATCTTGGGCTGGGAGGAATCGTAGAGGTGGAACGGATGCCCCTCCCAGAGGCACATGGCGAAACCATTGGAGATAAGTGGCCCCTGGTGACTTCCTGAATGCGCAGTGATTTCCAGGACACCTCATTGGCACAATCCGGCAAGACAGACCGGTCTCAAGGGTCTCCTTGTGGGAGTTCCCACCTCAGTCCTCTGCCTGGGATGGGTGGTCAGGTCATGGAGTCATGGGCTCCATCAAATGGCACCAGGAGAAAACAGACCTTCGAGGACCGAGTCAGTCTTGGCTACAAACAGTTGGATTTCAACTGCTCCCCAAATCATCCCTTTTTCATCCAAACAAAAAAGCCTGGTGGGACCCCAGTAGGCTGATAGGTGACTCAGTAAATGAAAAAAGCATATTTTTAGGTTTTTTAAGGTGATTTTGAGTGTTCCAATGGGAGTTTAAGTGTAAAAAATAGAGACCTTTCCCTTTTCCCTTTCCTTTCCCCTTTTTAAAGACTTTTTTGCAGCATTTCACCTTCTTCTCAACCCAAAATGGCAGGTCTCTTTGGAAGACTTCGCGGCTGGCTACAGCCCCGCAACGCGTTGACGGTGCCCTTTGGTGCTCTGTGTTACAGTGCCGGAGGAGGATGAGTCCCGTATCATCGGTGGGAAACCCTGCTCCATCAACCAGCGACCTTTCCAAGTTGCCCTCATCAAGAGGGGTCAAATTCTCTGTGGGGGAAGCTTGATAGATGCCCAATGGGTCCTGACAGCTGCCCACTGCAGGCAGCCAATCAGGTAAGCTGGGTCCATGCTCATGTGCCCCATGGCTTTCTGGGAACCAGCATCTCCTTGCCCAGGACCCCTCAATGACTGAGGGGGAGAGGTGGGTCCCCTGGGGTCAGTGCCTTCAGTTTTCATGCCCAGATGTCGGCATTTCCAGAAGACGATGCTTGCTTCCAAATGGTGATATCCAGAGAAAGATGCCCGAGCTGTTGGCATCTCCAGAGTTTTGTTCTCTCCAGATGTGAACACCTCCAGATATTGGTGTCCAGAAGTTGGTAATACTGAACCTGGTACCTCCAGGCATTGGTAGCTCCAGAGGCAGGTACCTCCAGAGGTATCCAGAGGTTGGTATGTCCAGATATTTGTAGCCCAGATGTTACCTCCAGAGTGCCTGGTGTCCCGTGACCAGTAGCTCTATATGTTGATGTTCCAGGCATGGGTATCTCCAGATGTTAGCATCTGGATGGTGATACTTATGGAGGGCAATGAAGGCACAGCCGTCCTCCGCATGGAGGCTCAAGGAGCTGATAGGTCCTTTGCAGGGTGACAACCTCCAGCTCCGAACCCCTAAGGAAGCCAACCTCCCCCACCACACACTTTGAGGTCCGGTCACCCCGTTTTTCCAGGTGATGCCATTAAGCGGAGCAGGTCCTCCCTCAGCCAAGGTTGGCCAGCTTCTCTGCAAGGTCCTGTGAGAGGAAGCTGGACCTTTGGGAGGGGAAATCATGAAAAAAACACAGAAGAAAAGTTGGCAAGAAGTTGGGCTGAGGGCAACGTCATTGAGACGTTGCAGGTGGGCCTCCTGAGGTCAGGAAGATGAAGCCAAGGAGTTGAAGTCAAGAGACGCAACAGTTTCCCGTGAAGATGGGAGGTGGCCCCAGAGTACCTGAGCCATCAAAGAGCTCTTGGAGGAGAGCTGGCTCATGAATCCTCAAGGCATTAGCGTATTTTCCTGGTCTCCTCCCCCAGGGAAATGGGATAAGGCGGTCCCACTGCCAGATCACCTTAACTCTGCCCACTGAATGCGGAGAAGCTTCAATGGACAGGTCTTGACCATCTCCTTGCCGGATGACCCTTGAGGCCAAGGGTTTATTTGTCTCCTCTGGAGGGACCAGCACTGATTTCTTGACCTTCTTCTCTGGGCAGGGACCTTAGGGTGTTGATCGGGACGGACACATTACGGGACGGGACGGGGGAAGTGAGATTGATTTCAAAGCTCCAGGTCCATCCGGCCTACAACCCCCGCAAGAATGACAATGACTTCATGCTCCTGAGGCTGAACAAACCCGTTCAGTTCAGCAACAGCATCAAGAAGATCAGATTAGCTACGAAGTGTCCCACAGACGGGATGAGGTGCAGCGTCTCTGGTTGGGGCACGACCAAGTCCCCTGGAGGTACTGGCTCATAAAGGAGATCTCACTGGAAGAGGTGGGATGGGGGGGGGAGGTAACTGGGCACGGGAGAGGGCTCGCCAAGGAGACCAGGTGGCCTTCTCAGCTGGGAAAGTGGGATAAGGTCTTCCCTGATGTCACCTTAACTCTGCCCAGTGAGCATGGAGAACGACATCTAGTTGAGTTTTCCCTTCAGGGTTGGGTTTTTCCCTTCGGGGTTGGGTTTTCCCTTCGAGGCTGGGTTTCCTTTGTGTCGACCTACCATCTCTGATGGAGGCATCTCCGTCATCCACCTCCCAAAGAACCTGACCAAAAGTGTAATGAGGTCTGCTCGGATCTCGGCATTAGGGGGTTGCCCCTTCTCACCGTGTCTCTCTCCATCCCCACCTTGTCGTGCAGCGTATCTGCCCAAAAATTTGCAGTGCGCCGCCATCCAAACCTTTGGGAAGAACAAGTGCACCAGAGCCTATGGGAATGCCATCACCCCCAACATGTTCTGCGCCGGGGTCCCCCAGGGGGGCATCGATTCCTGCCAGGTAAGGGCGGGGGTGATGTCCCTTTAGCCACCTCCCAGGTTGCTGCTGGGGAAAGGAGGGTCTTGGTGTGGTTTTGAGTTCAAACACAAGGTGAGATGAGTCCATGCAAGTCTTGGGTTCCTTCAACCCAAGCTATAAAAACAGAGAAGGGGTTGATGGGTTCATGCAAGTTTTGGGTTCCCACCAATGACCTGCTTGAGCCACGGAGTTGGGTCATGGCACGTTGACGGGCTCATGCAAGGTTTGGGTTCCTCCACAATTACCTCCAGCCCAACCCATAAAACCAGGGAAGGGCCATGGCACGCGGAGGGATCCATGCAAGGTCTATGCCCCACAAGTGAGACCCACCACGTGCCCTTCTCCCCCCCCTACCCCACCCAGGGTGACTCCGGGGGCCCGCTCGTGTGCAACGGGATGCTGCAAGGCGTGGTCTCGTGGGGCATGGCCGTCTGCGGGCGCCAAGGACAACCCGGTGTCTACTCCAACGTCTGCCGAGCCGTGCCTTGGATCAGAAAATGCATCGGCAGGCAGTGAGACCTCCAGCTCCACCACATCTATCCTCCCCTCACCGGACCGCCCCCATGAGGGACGTCACCCCTGCCCCCCCCCTTGGGGCTGGGGTGGGGTGGGCAGGAGACAAAAAA
>VYZV01014220.1:1113-11957 GCA_013401275.1 Pandion haliaetus | reverse complement strand
CAAACCATAATGTCAGATTAAAGTTACTTACTGTTACAGGAAGACAATCTTTACTGGAGCACCTGAAGAATTAGCAAAACTGCCTCAGCTTAGTAATAGAGCTGTTCATTATATGGAAGACGTTTCAAAAGGGTAGGTACACTTGAATGTATATCTGCGCTCCAGTAAAACTAACTATGGTAAATAAAATCATGTAAATGCAATGCCCAGAGCTGACCAATATACAGTGGTTCAGAATGCCTCAACAAAAAGGGATTGTTCTTTGGGGGAAATGAAAAGCTATCCACCCCCTCCTCCCTGCATCTTCTCATTAGCAGACATCTGATCTCTAGACTGTAACCTTCCCAGGGAAAAATACCTTGCAACTGGTACTGAAGTTACTCTTAAAGACAAATTCCAAGAAAATTACTTCAGCCAGACACCTGCCACCCCTCCCCTTCCTAGCCGTCTGCAAACATACAGTTCTTCTCAGGCAGATCTCGGGCCAAAACCAGCCTTGTTGTAGGGCTTTTTTCATCTACACAATCACCTAGATACACCCAGAGGTGTGGGAGGGTGGGGGAGAATACCAGTTGCATCAAAACCATCTTGTGAAACAGAAACGTAAGTTCTCCAGAACTTGTGGGGAAAAAAATCTAATAGAATATGGCAGTCCACAACTAAAAATCATTCTAGGAATGAAAAATACATCAGGACTATAGATTAGGAAGAAAATTAGGAAGTTATTTATGGCAAAACATCCTACCAAGAATGTGCTGTTGCTGGGTTTATTTAATGAGCATTAAAAACACTTCCTTGCCAGTTCTAATTGCATAATAAATTCATTGCATTGTTTCCAGAATCAGCACTAGAATACTCTATTAGGAAAAACCTTGCTGGATTCTCTTTTAATTGAGTTCAAACAGATGGTTTAATTTCTGAAATGCTAATCTACTGCTGTGAGTTCTGTATTTCATGGCACTTTATTTTTGATTGACACTGAGGGCTACATTTACAAGGCAAAGCCAATCTTGCTCTCTCCAGGAACTGATGCAGGCAGCATAGTACCCCCTGCCATAATACTATCAGACTGTGAATCACAATCAAGTGCATAGGTCTATCCATGATACATCATCTTCACTTCCACAATTTCAGCAAAGAGATAGCATCTTTACAAACTACTGCCTCCCATCATCTCAAAGCATAATGATTCCTTTTATTTAACTCAGTAGTACAAATCTAGGCTGAGACTTCCTGTTAATGAATAGTTTTGCAAACCTATTTTTTGAATTATTCAGTAAATGAATATCATGGTTGAGTACAAGCACAACTGTCGCACTGTTATTTTCATACTGAGAAGTAACCAGAAAAAAAAGTTATCTGTCTACCAAGATGTGGATGAAAAACACTACAATGCTGGACGAAAAAAATCTGCGCTCCAAGAGACTGGCCTAGCTGACCTCACATCCTGTTTTCTTCAAATGATTTTGATGGTGGACTGAACATATCTATATACCAGATAAAGACTTCAGATTTGCATAATGAAAATACATATAAAAAACAGAAAAAGAAATGTGGGGACACTAAGTTTTCCGTTCAAGTTAACTGAGGCGCAGTCCTACAAAATTTCTGAATCAAGGTCTTAACAACAAAATAGCTCAAGTATCATCTGTATGAGAAGTTCTTCTCTTTGGAGAATTTATAACCTGTCCATTGAGAATTACAATAATCCGATGGGATCGGAAGAACAGTGTTCGGCATCTAGGTAGATGCCTGGAGAGAAAACAGAACCTATACCTTAATACTTGGATGACTAACTCTTAGGAAACATCACCAAACTAATAATAACCATGCATGATTTTTCTGAAAACATGGTTGGGGGGGATCACCGCTCGGGGACTAACTAGGTGTCCATTGGCAGGTGGTGAGCAATTGCATTGTGCATCACTTGCATATTTCAATCCTTTTATTATTACTGTTGTAATTTTATTAGTGTTACCATTATCATTACCAGGGTTTTTTTTCTGTTCTATTAAACTGTTCTTGTCTCAACCCATGAGTTTTGCTTTTTTTTCTCCCGATTTTCTCCCCCATCCCACTGGGTGGCAGGGAAGTGAGTGAGCGGCTGTGTGGTGCTTAGTTGCTGGCTGGGGTTAAACCACGACAATATGTTGAGCACAAAATTACTGTTTCAACAGTTCTTGGTAAGAGTAAGTAATGATTTAATGAAGATGTAAAGGTTAATTTTATTAGAAAAGAGGAGTTAGTATATAGTTGCTTATCTCCAACATTTGTTCCCCCCCTTCGGAAAAAAGCATGTTTGTACATTTTACAGTTCATGAAGACGAATGACTCAGAAAATACATTAAGCCAATAATTAGACTGTAGAAGGATTAACATTTATGGGAAATCTGTAAACATTTTCATAGCTAAAAATGAAATGAAAAGCACTCCAAATTACCATGACAACGAGTTTCTGGCTTTTTTTGCTGAGTGTTTCTCGGTATGCAGCTTACTGTTTGCAAAACTTTACATTAAGAAGAGTTCATAGCTGCTTGCATAATTTCACTTGAAATCAGGAACTACAGAGCCTCGTTTACCTCTTACATGCAGGAGAAACAGAAGCAACTCTAAACAAGTCAACGGTGTTACTGCAATGCAATAGCTACATAAGGAGAAGAAACTCAAATGTATTTTCATTTATTTAGAACTTGCACAGACAAAATACTTATGTATTGATTACGATATCAATGTACAACCAATTATTCTAAGTGGGAAATAAACAGCAACTTAAAGGCATTTTAATTCAACTCCAAAGCTCACAAATTACACTGAGTGAGCCAATTGATCTCAGATATTTGCGTATTTAACTGCCTGTATAATCAGAAGAAAAGAGTACAAATGCACTCCCCATAATCTAATTCTCACAAAACTGAAGCTGAGAACTGTAATGACATGATTTCCAGCTTTCTTCTATGCATCTTACATGAAGATGTATCACAATATCAAGAACCAGATTCAAGTACTCCATAATCACCCCAAAGCATGTTCAATCTTTGCTCTCACAGAGCTGCTACAACGCATGAGAAAAACACATGTAGAGTTTTCTGGGGTAGGCTATAAATATTCTCCTGTATTTCCCAAAGGAAATTCAGTGTTTTCCACAGCTGAGTAAATTGGTTTTCAAATTATACAACTCATCCTGATATTGTGCTTCAGTATTACAGGTAAATATCCCTATTCCAATAGCCTGTGTTCTTTCTTTGTCCCCTGACAGAGATCATAGGGATGAGAAATGCTATATAGTGTTTTTTGTTTGTCTGTTGTTTTTTTTAAGGTGGGAAGCACTAATCTCTGATGAAGTAGGAATACTTTAAGATTCAGAACAATAGCCTATACACAAGCCTGTCTTGAAGCTGACAATTGTGCACAACAGAAAAACTAAATGTGTCTTTAAAATATTGAGGAGGACCATGAACAAATATAATTGCAAATATAGAAAGATAACTTTTTGTTCAAAAGAATAAACACAGTTTTCCCCAAATAGCTGGAGAGAGGTAACATATCTGCCTTGCACTTAGCCCCAGACAAGAAGGATGAACTTAGTATAAGGACAGGGAAGGGCTGAAGCAACAACAACAACAACAAAAGAAAATTGAGCTGGGAGCCCAAATTAAGATTTAAAAAGCTTTCCAGCTCAGGAGGGGCAGAGAGAGTTCATGCATGGATAAACTCTTTAAGTGGAGAAGTGTTGCTATTTCTGTGCAAACACTGAAGCGCCTTTCCACCTGAAATGAAGGGCAGCTTGCATTCAGTTAATACTAATTTTCTTGAATTTCTCCATTCTGTACAACCTTTAGGCTAGGTCAGCCTTCTGCTAGGCAGGCTGAAAAATGTCACAGCTATTCTGGTATCAAATCTCAGACAGTCTTCCATTGCCTGTCAATGGGGAAAGTCTACCGAATTTACAGTAACCAAGAAAGTGTTCTCTCATCCTTTTGAGATCAGAGAGTGATGTCCTCTTTTCTCTAAGGGTGTTCCACTATCTCCTCTCCCGGTGGGGCCGATCCATGCCTAAGCCTCCCACCCCTGTATCTGTCTGAACTCAAGCTATTAAAAGTATGCCCTCTGGAAATACAGTTCACATCAGTCATGCCTAGCTTCTCATTAGGAAGCCACAGTGCCCTTTATAGTCCCTGAAAGTCCTGCATGCCCTGTAACAATCAGTTCAATCTTTAGGAAGCACCAGAGCAGGAAGAACTGGATCCTGGCAAGTTTTCTTATTCCTCACACCTTCACCAGGAGAAAAGAAAGGAGGCATTTTCAGGAGGCCAAGAGTGCTGCTGGGCTGGAATGAATCCACAGCCATTCATACCATTGAGGTGGGAAGTTTGGCACACTTGAGAGGAAGCCTTAAACAATGCGAGGCTTAGCAGCAGCTGGCGCTGATAGCGGGAAGCTGTGCAGTCCTGACACAGGGCAGGAGAAGCTGGGAGCAGCTTGAAGGGCAGGCAGGCATTCAGCAGAAGCTCCACCTGCCCTGCTTTTGTATTTTCTGTAAAGGCGGAGAGAAGTAATGGAAGACAACTGAACAGGTGAATCTGCTGGTTGCTAACTACCTAAAAATAGAGCTTTGTGGTCATACCATGGCACCAATACATAAAGATAAAAGATTGCCATGTGTTCATTACTTTGAATACACAAGTAAAAAGACAGAAGAACATGTTAAAACAAGGATTCTCAACTGGAAGGTGTCATGCTTCACTGGCACATGGTGTAAAAATCATATACATGCTGTTTCTCTAGGGCAGTATGTCAGCTTTATCCATACTATGCTCTGGAAACCAGAGGTATGATGGCAAGACACTCCAGTTGGGTTTGGATAACAGGGACTAGGTAGACCTGCTCAAAAGAGCTGCAGGAGCTATAGATTCATCACTGGTGAGGGATTTGCAGTATCCCAAGAGCAGTGTGAGGATGACATTGGATCCAGTGAAGCGTGGAACAGTGCCAGTTTTTTGTCAACTGAGGATCAGCTGCAGACAATTTAAGAATCACTGTTAACCCACCCATTACTGCCAGCAGCAGCAGAAGTAACATAGCAGGAGCTCTTAAAAGTTTCATGAAAATTCTCCCTGGCAATAGCAGGCCATGCCCTTAACAAAGCTGGCAAAATGTGTTAAAGCAATCTCCCTCACAATTACTCCAGGCCTGGTAAAGCTACAAGAGAGAATTACTGAACGTTCAGGAGAAAGTCAAATAGGGAAATTTGGCTCAGAAACACCTAAGGAAAAAATACATAATAAAGCAGATCTTGGTTACATATGTTTCAAGAGAAAATCCAGCATCTACTTTATTTTTTAAAGATGTATGTACTATCGGAAGTATATTCATTTTCAGAGGTCTTGCCATGAATAAAACCCATATATTATGAACACTTTCCATAAGGAGGCACTGAAAGCATGTTATCTATAAGGTGGCTATAAAAATACAGTCAATTATCTGGAAATCACCAGCATTCTTCTTTCAACTGTTAGACAGCTCGAGGTAAAGCTTATTGCAAGCCTGGAGCCTTTGACACGAAATCTGTATTCCAGCATCGGGGAAAAAAAATAAAAGAAGTACTTGTAGAAACTGCTTTTTAATATGATATTGTGTTAACTGATTACATAAACCCTTCAAGTCAAGAAATGGTTTAGTCCCCCACATCATGATTAAACCATCTAGTGGAAATTGTATTTATTTTGCTTATAGGTACATTTCTCCTTTTCCCCCTCATTCTATGTGTGTGTCTTTATGTATGTTGTTACAGTAAGACATTTAATCAAGGCCTTTTGAAGTGGTAGAGTGGAAACAGCTGTTTCTGACAATGTGCCGATGACATGGGGCTTAAAGCTGTCATGAGCTCCAGACTGCAAGCAGCACTAATATGTGCTTGGGATGGTAGTGACTTGCAGGTCATGGCACCTCCTTGAGGAATGCTTCTAAGCCAATCAGCTCAAAGTGGTGGCTCAAAGTCTTAAGGCTCTAGTGAGCTTGCTTTCATTTAATACTCTTGGGGTCACACTTCAAAGTGCCCTTTCTTCTCAAGAGCCGCTGGCCACCTGTGGGGGTTCTAGAGCAACTTTTTCAAGATTGGCTGCTTCAAGTTCAGACTTAAAAAATTAGAAATGCAGTTCTGTTACACAAATGATGTCTTAAAAGTTGAATAAAAGCTGAAGCTTAAGTCAATATCTCACGTTCTTGTAAAGAAAGCCAATTTAAAGAGAGTTTCTGGATGACTGACTTTTTCCACAACAAAGTGAGCTTAAAGCTCACATTTTAGAGTGCCTAACAACTTGTTGAAACAATTTCCTGGTTTGTGAACATTACAAGATGTAGGGCACCTAGAAACCATCTCTGAATACAGATTTTCCTCAGCAATACACCCACTCAGGATTATTACTGCATAAATGTCTTGCTGTCCAAGAAACTTACACTTTCATTTGTTCATGCAACTGAATTTGTTAGAACTAGACTAATGTGATTAACATACATCCAAGCCAACATTTCTAGAACAAACACATACGTGCTTCTCACCGAGAAGGCTCTAAAATGCATTTGTTTTGATCATGGAAAATACACAATGTGGGAATGCATTTTTTGGAAAGTATTCAAAAAGATCCAGGGGCTAGGGAAGCTAATCTCTGTAGGTTACCTATAGAGTTGAAGGAGGAAAAGAGAATGCGGTAAGAAATTATTCATAGCAAACAAAAGTAGATTCCTTCTCCGAACTGCTTCCTGGATTCCTCTCCCCCCTTGGCTCTCCAGGGGAAAGTCAACTGTCTGAAGCCTATTTGGAAATAAATAGACATAATCTTGAGAATGCTTGCTTCTTCAGTGAAGCTTACGACAAATGATTCCTATCTCCACAGCAGCACTATATTCTACAGAAAATACTGCTCTTCTGAAATTTGACTGGAAATTACTTTCATAGAGGATAAATACACACTTACTATAAATAAGGCCAATCACGAACATTATTAAGAGAACAGTTAGGTCTAAATCTGGAATAAAAACACTAGCCAGACTGGTGTTTTCTTTGCACCCAAGCTGCAATTCAGCTGGTGCTGCTATTGTACTAAAGTGTTTTAATTCTTCTACGCTCTGCAGAATGCAGGTGTATCCAAAAGCAAAGATGATGGTCAAGATGTGGATATGCATTTTAACACACGTATGCTGTATTCAGTTGTTCTTTTACTAGGTATAATTGTTTTGCTAATACTTTATTCATTTTAATAAATCTTTTCATGGAGAAAATAAATGGTATTCTCAGTATTTTTCAGTCCTCTCAGACTTAGTTCAATGAGGAATGAATCACCCCCAATACTACAAAAATAAAACCTTTCTGTTTGCTTTCTTAAAAATGTTGGCTTGCATGTTTCTGAGAAGTTACATTTCTCCTTGTTATGGGTTTGTGTGGCGCGGTTTTCCTCAGTGGCAGGGGAGGGGGGCTGCAGAGGCGGCCCCTTTAAGAAGTTGCTGGAAGAATTCGCTGCCCCAAAATGTCGGACCCGCGCGCCAAAATGTCGGACCCGCCTCTAGGAGGGGAGTGACGGTGGTAGCGCCTCTGGGAGAACATATTTAAGAAGGGGAACCGGTAGTGGGGGGGGGAAACCTGAGAGGAACATCGCTGCCGACACTGGAATCATGGAAGTGGAGGGGGAGGAGGAGGCGCCTGAGGAGGCTGATGGCCCTGCAGCCCAGGGGGGTGAACGGTGGAGCGGAGGCTCCCAAAGGTGGCCGTAACCCCATGGTAAAAACCGCGCTGAAGCAGTGTGAGACGGGAGAGCAGCCCGCGGAAAGGACCCGCGCCAGGGAAGTTTGTGAGGAACTGAAGCCCGCGGAAAGGACCCGCGCCAGGGAAGTTTGTGAGGAACTGAATCCCGCGGAAAGGAACCACGTTGGAGCAGGGAACGAGAGAGGAATCTTCCCCCCTGAGGAGAGAAGCGGCAACGACGATGTGCGGCGAGCTGACTCAACCCCCATCCCCGATTCCCCTGCGCCGCCAGGGGGAGGAGGTAGACAGCATCGATAGTGAACTGAGCCGGGAAGGCGGGAGGGGTGGGGGGAGGTTGTTCTGATGTTTGGTTTCCCTTCCTACTACCCTTGTGTTTTGTTTTTGTTTTGATTTGTAGTAAATTAAATTGATTTTGTTTCTTTCCCAAGTTGAGCCTGTCTTTTGCCCGTGACCATAAGTGGGGAGTGATCCCTCCCAGTCCCTGTCTCGACCCACAAGCCTGCCTTTGGATTTTCTCCTCATCCCAACGTAGCCAGGCGAGGGGGTGGGGGGTGAGTGAGCGGCTTCGTGGTGCTTTGTTACCGACTGAGCTGACCTGAAACCACAACACTCCTGTAACTGAATACTATTTTTCTGGGGATGTTTTTAGCCTCTTTAGTGACAACTTTTATAAAAATGGATTAGTTGAATGAGAAAGTGACTCAGACATGGAGAAGTATTGGTTGCTCAGTGTTGTGCTCCAATCTTGAGACACTGTAATAAACGAAGGCTTGCTTAGGAGACAAATGCAGGAGCGGAGACCGCTGTCTGGAAAAAAACCACTGAAATAACCAACTAAGTAGCTCTGAAAGTTGTAACTCAGATGGCCATTTAAACCGGACCGGAGTGTAGAAAAGCTCAGCAGAGCAGCTTCTGGATCCAAAAGGCTTATACGGTGGGGAGCAGGTGAGGAAGTATTGCTTATGTAGTATTGCTTCTTTCCAAAAGCAACAGGAATGGTTGAGAAACCGAAGAAAGGGATGCAAAAGGAAACCAAAGTGAGAACGCTGAGAACAAAATTGTCATGAAAGCTCAATGAGCATACAAATTCGCTAACAATCAGTAAAAGATTGAGTTTGCAGTATTACTAACATATTGCTGCTAAGGATGGTAATGTATAGTAGTGATATTAGAGATATTACATTATGTGCAATATTTGTAATGAAATGGATGCAAAAGAGTGGAAATCTGAGTTTTGTTTCAGACTGTACTAGCTGAAAATCTCTCAGGAGCCAGGGATGGGTCTAATTCTAAAGAATAACTGATAATTTAGTTGTCTCGGTACAGCAAATAAGAAAGGAGTTGGTAACAGAGAAATGGATCTTCAACTTGGAATCTGGAGGAGTGACTGGGGAATCACAGGAGAAAAAAAATCATCCTGAAAAAAAAGCAGAGTTTACTTGGCATCCCAATCCATAATTCACTAACATCAACAGGTACCATCTCAAGCACCAGAAGGAGGAAGGTTCTTGTTAGACAGATGCTCTTAGCACTTAACTGTTCTAGGAACAAGGCTGATCCACTGCACAGAATGATACTTCAGCGCCACTACAGTATTCTCACTGAGAGGGAATTTGGGAACAGACCTCTTAGCAATTAACACTGAACAGGTGCACAAAAATATACATACAGGTGTGTGTATATATGTGGAACTGTATGTATGCATGCATCTGTACATTACTTCACATTCATACATGTTATATTTTGAATTTTCTATAAAGAAAAGTTTCTGGATCATTAGTGATCAATAAAAAAAAAAAAAAAAAAAAAAATCCTTCAGCACTGTATTGCTTAAGGATATTTCTTTAGCATCTTGACTCACATAGTTTTGCTGATCCTGCATATTTGTAAGACAGTGAAAGGATACACAGGCTATATCCAAAATAATAAATCAAACTGTGGGCATTTTCTAGCTGTGAGGATGGTTCCTACACAGCTCTGGACTGGGCCACTGCAGTCTCTCTGAAAGTACCTGGGCACACTCTGAGAAGCTGTTTGGATCAAAACTAGAGAATAATCCTGGGCATATTTCATTTACCAGTACAGATGTAGCTATAAGGTACACAGGATTTCAGTCATTTGCTTTCCGTACTCCTTTGGGAAGATTGGGAGCTTCTCTCTTACCATGTCTGCCTTATATTGCTTACAACCTAGAAAACCTCCTCAAGTGGCTTTTCCTCCCACTCTGAAACTATTACAGTAAATTTGAGAGTTAATAATAAGAAAAAAAAGTATGTATGACTCCTTCTGTTTTCATTTTCTTTCTTGAGAGATTGCCCTTGTACAGTTGTCAGTTGATGCTGGCAGTGAAAATGGATACAACTTTCCCGCTATGAATCATTAAAATATTTTTTAAAAGTCACGAACCATATGCATACTTAGCTAGAAAGTTAAACTTTATCATCCTGAACATAAAAGAAAGCTGAACAGTAGTACCTATTAGATTTTAACTCAAACTAATCGAAGGTAGAAGAAAATTGCTATAATAAACTGTTCTGATGATCTTATCCTGCAAAGAGGATACTTTGGTCTTAACATGTAAAGCTTGTCAGCAATACCTAGAAACACCTAACTTTTATAGTACCACTGCCATGAGCTAGAATCCCTCAGTTATTTCCAAGGCTCTCTGAGAAACCTCACGCATATAATCATATTCATATATGGTTAGATACGAATAAATATATTTCTGAGTTTCTGAGAAACATTTTGAGAGTACAATGAACCACAGAAAAGAGAAGAGGAACGGTAGCAACTTTGAGGCAACTGAGGGAATTCTTTCAACATTAAGGTATCCACTCAGAAAACAACAGTCTGGCATCTGAAAGCATAAGGAATCACAAAGTCTAAACTGTTACCTCACAAAGTATGAATTAAAGAAATACATAGATTTTGGAGAGGTTCTTTTTTTAAGAGTTGGTGTGAAAGTGTGTAAATTCATATGAATAAGTTATTTTGGTTTTCATGGATTATATTTTATTAGCTTATTGTGAGTCTTAGCTGGTGATGCTTTTGATTCTTAGGTCTGAAAGCTCTTTCATTTTAAGAC
>VYZV01014214.1:6447-42025 GCA_013401275.1 Pandion haliaetus | reverse complement strand
TTCGCTCCGCGCCGCTCCCCGCGGGCGGCTTCGCTCCCGGTTCCCGCTGTCCTCGGCGTCGGGCCGGTGTGTGCTGCGGGCTCCCTCCCGCCCACCCCTGGCCGCCCGTCCCCAGCACGGGGACGGATCCGGTTCCAGCGGCGTGCTGGGGTGAGGGACGTGGGGAGCCCGCTGCAGGCCGTTTGGGAGGGATGAGGGGTGGGAGACGGGGTCCTGGAAGATGGGCAGGAGAGAAGAATAACAAAGAAAGGAGACCTCGGAAGACACCCAACATGCTTGTTTGGTCAGCGGGTGTGCTGCCGCTTTCTGGCTGGGCTGCTTGTGGGGTTTATAGGCACCATTTGGGACGCTTTTACACTTCCAGTATGCAGATACCGCATCTGCACTTGAATGTCCCTGCCAATTTTTATGGTTTACAATTGCATTTTACCATCTTAAGGTACCCTTTTCTACAAAGGATTTGCTCAGACAAAAGAGGCTTCTTATCAGGCAACATCACCGGCGTTTGCTAGATACAGGCATTACCAAAACATGTGCAGTGCTGGCTATTACAGAAAGCGGGATTTCTCCAATTACCCTGAAATGTAATTTTGAGTTGTGCCCCTTTGTGAGGCTGCTCGAAACACTTTATTCCTCTCTTAATTAGATGTCCAATTGGATGAAGGATACTTTTCGTCCTTAAAGCTTTTTGAACTTTCTGACTTAATTTGGGAGGTGTCTGTGGCTTTGGTGTCCTTCATAATGCAACAATATCAATACTTTGCCTGCATTTACTTCTTTTCCCACAGAAATGTGGGATGTGGGGGGAATCTCTTCTGATGCATCAGATTAGTTTTAAGAGTTACTTGCATGTCTTGCATAGCTGTTTCGTGTGATAGCCGTTGTACCTGTGGCTGCGGTTAGCCTTTTGAATGGATGATGTAACAACCTTTTACTGCTTTGCCTTCAAAAACGTGAAATACTGGCATGGTGTTGAGACATTGCTTGACCTTCAGCCTTCCTAAAGCCCACAGCGGCTGGGGGAGGAGCTGAAAAGATTGGCTTGTTACTTGGTTGGCTTATAAAATATCTGCAAACGGTAATGGCAAATGAAGACTCTTAACATTTCCTCTTTTTAAGGAAGATTCATAGCTCTTTTGATACCTTGAGGTACAGCATCATCACTCTTTATGAAAACAGTTAAAATTGCATGACATATCTCCTGTGTATCTATCTTATCTATCTATCTATATATATAAGAGTAGGATTATATTCTTGGTGGCTATGTTAAAATCATTAGTGAACTTAAGCTCTGCACATGGCTCCTGTGTTAACCCCAAGTAAACTGCCATAAGTTTATTGGCATCTTCAGTGAAGGAAGCCTCGGAGTAACTTTGAAATGCAGTTAGATGATTTAATTTCGGCCTCGGTATTCGAGGGGGCATTTGACGTTCTTGGCATATAAGATGGGGGTTTTCCCTTACCAATTTGAGTACCTCTTCTTCCATGTAAGAAACATAGTTTGTCATTGAGCAAACCAATGGCAATGAGTAAAATGACTTCTTTTTTAAAATAATTTCATTAGGGCATTCATTTTTCCTGCACTACTGGCAATTATTTCTCAACAGGGTCCCATTTAAGACCAGTTTCCCTATAGCTTCAGTTGGCATCTTTCTCTTATGAATGAAACATGATGGCTTTTGCACAGTTTTAAATATTTTGTTTCAACTAAAATAGCAACAAAGCAGGTTATCTAGAATTAAGGTAACTTTGGACTTTCTGTTGTGTGGTATGGTCTTGGAAGACAGATTTAAGTATCAGGGAAGTACTTGAATTTTGTGTTCCCTTTAAAATTATCAGAGTTTCAGATAGGTAGGGTACTAATCTGGATGAACTTCATACCAGAAAGAAAAGTTGTACAAGCACAAAGAATGTAAGGTTTTCAAAGAAAAATTCCATTGCTTGCATCCCCTTCCCTTTTCCACAGCACTCTCAAACTTTACTGGCACACACTGACATTTTTAGTGGTTCTTTATGCTTGATTGCTTTGCATCTGATGAGATAAGCCTTTGCTTAACAAAGACTATTTCATTGATATAGTTAGGTCTTCGTTTACTTGCTATAAACATTTCTTTGAAGATTTAGGAAGAAAAACAAATTGAGTTGTTGAGTGGCAATGCTGCTAAAGTCAAATGTCTCTGAATAAACAAGGAGCTACAGCATTATTTCGACTCAGTATTGGCTTGCTGAATGTGGATGGCTTTTGCTTTTTTAAATAATAAGAGACAATAATAAATAATAGAATTCTCAGCTTGGGTATATGATAGGAAATAAGACTTGTAATTTAGGAAGAAATTCCTTTGTTTGTTTTGATTTCATGGTGAGATGGAAAAATACCTCTCGGTGTAAAGCTGGAATTTGGTATTGATGGCTTCTGTAGATCATTAATCAGGAAAATGGGTTTATGCATGCCTTTTTGTACAAAAAACAGGACTAGCAATGTATGTTCAGCAGATGCAGTGTGATGTGACACAAACAACGGATTTTTTTCCCCGCTTTGCTATAAAAAAGTATAAAGATACTGTATTACACATAATGAGGGAACTTTTCTATCCAGGAGACTATTTCTTGATTGTTGGGAAGCAATAGTCATCTGTCTGTCCTGTCTCTGGCAAGTCATTTGTGGTATTTTTTGGTTGGGGGTGGGGAATGAATGTGCAAGTGGCTTATTAAATTATTGTTCAACTCTTACATGGTGGTAGCTTTGAACAAATGCATTTACACTAGCATTCTCTGAGAGCACAGTTTCTCCTCTTGATAAACTGCCTATTTAAATAAAGTCTTCAGCAGTGTAATCTGGTAACTCTAATTAAGTCATTTACATAGAGAATAGGCCCAGGGTTTCATCAGATGGTTGCTGGTGAGCTGAAATGCATTCTTTCCCTCCAGCTGTATTAAACTAGCCTTTTGATCCTTTCCTTTTTTTTAGCCTTTAAGCCAGCGTGGTTATCACTTTGCAGAGTTAATTGAGAAAGGGAAGTTGGGGGACAAGAGGACCCTTCGAGGTTTAGCTTTAGTCTTAATTATTATAGCTGTAATTACCTAATTAGAAGAATTCCAGATTTTATATATTGATAAAAATGATTCTGTAAAGGTTTTGTAGAAAGAGGAAGTACACCACCAATAGGCTAGCTTTAATGAAGTTCTTTATTGGTAAATGATTACCAATAACTTATCTTGAAAGCAGTATATGTCTGGAGTATCTGAATTCTACTCCAGCTCATTGATAAGGAGGCTTCATTTACAAAGGGTGGACCCCGCGTCCTTCAGAGAACATAAGTTACATGTCTACCTTCCGTTGCCTAATCATTGCAGTTATAGGCTTGTATAGGTGGTGAAATTTAAACTTAGAGATGTCTGGACAGTGTGAAGGATTGCTTTTTTTTAAGCCCTTTTTACCTTTGTGGATGCATCAAAAAAAAAAAAACTGATAAAAATTCGTGAGGGCTCTAATGCCAGGCTGACTACAAACTGCTGTGATGTCCTTGTCTGGAAATCTCTCTTAGCTGAAACTTGATGGAAACCTTGAATGTTTTTCATGGAAATGCAGTCTGGAATCGTGAAGCCTTTGGGACTAGATCTCAAAATTCTCTTGTCATATAAAACCCCATCAACTCTTCCAGCAGGAGACATGAATTGCAGTGGTGGTACATGTTTCTAAAGGTGTACGTTGTGCTCGGGTCAGCGTGGTGGATTCCCTGTACTGTGAACTAACCAGTTAGTGGGTGTGCTCTTTCTGAAACTGTAAATGAGTGTGGTGCTCCTATAAATGTTAGGGCTTTTTCTGCTGAGTTGATGCTGACTCTGGCACTGCTGAGAAGCACAGGGTTTATCTGTGGGAATTGTTTTGGAGCCTTCAGATCCTGAAGCCAAGTGATTAAGTGATGGCTGTCATGGTTGTAGTAAAAAAATTTGAAAAGATCTTCTGGTCTCTGAAAGTTCTGCCAAACACCAACTCGTCCTCCAAAAATCTCATCATTCAGTCTCACAGCTGTAATTGACTTTTTTATGTTGTTTGGCAATACTTACAAAGAATTATTCCGAAGTATATTGTTACTTTAGATGTCTTGTGTATGCTTTTGCCAGGAGACTCTGTATCCTGTGCCTGTTCTATCAACAGCTGTAAAGAAATGCCCTTTCTGTGGGTCACAAGCAGTGATTATTCTTACCTGCCAATAACTTAGTGTTATTCTCGGTTACTGGGGCTTTGGTTTAAGGTGGGTAACAGCCCAGCTGAGATCTTGGCTTATTTTGCAGCAGAACGTAAGCTCAGGGCTTGATTTTTAAGGTAGGCTTTTTCTAGAGTTAGATCTGGGTGTCAGCTCAGCAGGGGCTGGGGTTGCTTTGCTCAGCCTTCGTGGACTGAGCTGTCTGGGTACTAGAAGAACTTGGTTTTGGTCTCGGCGTATGACTATACCTTACTCATGGGAGTATCCCAGAATTGAGAGAGTTTCTGTGTGCTTATATACACCAAAGGTATTTTTTGGGGGTAGATTAATACTGAACACAGACACAGAAGCATCCAGCTTCTTCCAAGCAGGCGCTGTCAAGGTGATATTCAATGGCAGGGGCTGGGAAGGGTGCTTTCTCCCTGGGCAGTACAGCGGAGCTATACTTTGCTGCTGCGGTTCCATACTGGTTTGTCAGTCCACTGGCATATTTGCCTATAGCACCTGTATAATGGTCATGAAGGCTTGAGTTTTTTCTATGCAGCAGCAAAGCTAGAACTGGCAGCAGGAAGAGCTTTTCCTGGTAGTACTGTATGAACTAGTTGAAATTACAGCAGTCGTGGTAGAGCTCTGTGGTTTTGTGATCCTCTCCTGCACCTTGCAGTCTTGTGAAGAAACACTGGTTTGGGTAACTTTTTTTGTGGTGTCAGATTAATCAACTTTCTTGAACATCCATAAAAACTAACTGGTATTTTATTAATTACATTCTCTGATTTTAAATGAAAAGTCTGTGCTAACTATAAGATGCTTGGAGATAGCTTTGAAGATTCATACAACTCTGTGGTGGGTTATTATGTTGATGACACTGATCCAGTATGCAAACTGGGAGTTCATAGCCTAGCCTTATCATTGCTGCCTCATTAGAAAGTCTTAGGTACTGCTTGCCAACCAGAATGCTCTTCTGAGCTTTAAAGTTTTTTGTTTTTTTTTTCTTGAAAGTGTGTGCATGTCTAAAGAGCAGAAACCCAAGCTCCCACCGCAATGGGTCTCTCACAGGCCCATTGTGGTGTTTTACAAAATGGAAGAAAACTGAGGAAACGTGCATTCATTCAGTGCCGCTGTTGTGTAATAGCTGGCTGCTACCAATTCGCAGTAGCAAGCTAACAGCGTAGTTAGTCGGTGCCTCCTGCTTTGCTTGCTGACTTTGTGAAGCTTTGCTTTGCCCGCTTCTATTTTCCTGCTTACCTGATACGTGCTGGATGGGTCTGTCACCTTAACACTTGAGTTGACCTTTAGTATTTCACTTTGATTTACATAGGGCCTCTGCTCAGTGAACTGTCCCTATCACAGGATGATATCCATAAAAATGACACTTCCTAGTCTTGAAAAAAATCCCCAGGCCCATCGGAGACATGTGAAAAGGACACCCAGCAGGAAGAGAGGCCCATGGCTTGAAATATTCATCAATCATTTTCCTGGCACCAGGAAACCAATCAACTCTTCTAAGGGGTAGAGTGTAATCAATCACACAATGTGGGAAACGGGGATCACTGGCCCTACCAAAAATGTTCCTTCACGTTGACAGAGGAAAAAAGTGTTGTGTCCGTGCTTATTCACAAGTAGTAACTTATACCCTTTGTATAAAGGACTCTTGTCTTTTGTAAAAGACAATCTGTGAATAAAACAGTTTAATGTTGTATAGGCAACTTAAGCTTGAACTAAAGATTTTGTTTCCAGTGATGTTGAGCTATGTTTTGTTTTGAGTTTTTTTTGTTTGCCTTTCTGTAGCTGATAGGTGAAGGTTTTGTCTCCTGTTGCCAAACCCCTGTGCTCTGTAAGCAGCGAGTACAGCAGCACGATGTTTTTATCTAGGGGATCTGAATTTTAAAATTTTGCACTTTCTTCATGAAACAACTTCAAATTTGAAGTAGCTTGTATTGCAAACTGATACTGGGGAGGAAATGTACCTTTGGATGCTTGTTCTATTTTTCTATCTTTAACTTATGTTAAAAAACCCCCCATACATAGAAATGTAGGTTGCCCAGTAATAAGTAAACAGTAGTTGTCAACACCTGTAGGACATTTTATTGTAGCAAGTGGATAGGGGTTATGTGAATTCTTATTTTCTAGTAAGATGCTATAAATTGGAACAAGAGAGGAGTTTATAACTTTGTTCTTTCTATGGAAACCTCTGTAATAGCCGTTACATAAGAAATGCCATAATATTAATGGCAAAATAATTGGCAAGTAGGTTGCTAGAATTCCTTCACCAGGAAAGCATTTCTTGCATGCCTCATAGGAAATAAGAGGCATTGAGCTAATGGCCCTAATGAGCTCTGGTTTAGTGTTGCTCTGCTGCTGCCTGATCCAAGGGTGGCTGGGGCAGCCGTGGGTAATTGCAGAGGCAGTGCTGACCCTGGGCTGGTGGGTGTTCTGGGTGCTGGTTCTGGTGCTGCTCTCTGCTGTAATGGGTGTGTAGTGGGGAGTCGGGTGCGTGACAGATTCAGCTCTGTGGTTGGAGTGCCATGTCTGTTTTCCTTTTTTTCCTTTTACTCCTTCACAAATACACTCGGAAAGTGTCAGTTTTTCCCCGGTGGCGGGAGGCCAAAAGCCTGCGTGGCAAGAGCCTTTTTGCTCCCGCGTGGGGCTTCGCCTCCGGCTCTCCCAGCCGGGCTGGCGGCGGCTGCTCCTCCTCGGGGCAGAGGCTTCTGGGGTCCCCAGTGCGCGGGGCTGGGGGGAACGGCCAGCCTCCTCTGTGCTGTCCTCGCGGAACAGATGAGTCAGGACTTCAACAACTTGGCTAATGTTAAGTGCATTTTCCTGGCATAGAGCCGTCTTCTATAAAACACCTTAGGAATAACAGTGAATGTTGCAGTGCATCCTGTATTTGCTGGGAAGGAACATCTCTAACCCTTAGAACTTGAGAAACGCTGCATCAGAAACGTTCTTGACTGCTTTTTTTCTTAACTTTGTCAAACCCCAGTGTTCAATACGCATCTTTAAATGGCACGCTGGGATGGTTTATTGGGCATAGCAAGTCTCAGAGCGTGTGGATGTAGCTGGCAGGTGCCAGCGGTGAGCCGGCAAGCCCTGCTACGGTTGCCTCAAGTATTAAAAATGGTTGTCTGCAATGCACATGTGTAACAGTTAACAATGAATAAGATTGACAGCTGCTCTTAAATGCTGAGGACAAAATCCCAGTTAGTAATTAAAAGCTTTGAAATCACCTTAAATCTAAAGCTGTCTTGAGGTAAATTTATGGCTTTTCTTCATTGCAAGAGAGGTTAGGTACAACTGTGCTGTTTGATAAAATGTTTCATGGCAGCCTTGGACGAACACTGAAGATCAGAAATAATGAGAATGAAGTTGAGGTGCAAAATGGCCATGTGGAATTGTTGCAAGCACATCTCTAGGAAAAAAAAAGTAAAATGGGCTATATGTAGAAATAACCAGAGCATAAAACTGCATGCTCACACCTAACTTCTTGGAAATTTAATTTTTGTCTTTTAGAGACTTACTGTGATGGCTTACCCTACTTAAGAAATCCAGCTGGATTTCTTATTAATACCTATTTTTAAAGACAGACTCCCTTTTTTCATACTCAGTGAAGGTACAGAGTTACTTGTTCTGTAAGTGTATGAATTTAAACAGCTTCAGCTCTACTGTCAAGAGTGCCATTACTGAGGGCTCTGAAAGGGTGCTATTCCAGCTCTGCAGCTTTCTTATGGAGCTGATGGTATCTCTGAGGTGTTTTTGTTTTTGTTTAGTTCAGCACTAGTCTGGTCTAAAATGATGTTGAAACCCTCTTTCTTAGACTCTTTCTGAGCTATTGCTTTTTGGGTAGAGCCTTGATTATTAGGAATTTTGAAATTTTTTTTCTTATAAAAGTTGTCCTACTTGTCAGCAAGGAGGATGACATCCCGTAGCTCATAAAATGATAAACTGCTAGGGGTAAGCCATAATGTATATACCTATCTTTCTTCTGTATCTAGGAGGCTTGTATCCACAGCTTAAAAATAGTGGGTTTGCATGGACTAAGCTTAAGTGACATCTGGAGTGGAGCTGACCTGAGTGTGCTGGAAGCTCCTGCTGTAGGCGTTCCCAGGCTTGCCTTGTGCAGCTTGGCCCTCTCCAGAGCACCAGGGCAGTGCTAGAACCATTCTCATCTTATTCAGTCTGCTAAAGATCAGGTCACGCTGGGATTATTTTTGACTTGACTTAGTGGAGTAAGATGTTCTCAAGTTTGGGCATGGTTTGTGCTTGGGGTGGGGGTGCAGTAGGCTTGTGCTCAAATGACAAGCCTTACCCCACACCACTGGCCAAGCAGAACGTGGCCATCTGTGAAATGTGACAGTGATGAACAGCAGGGAGTGCCCAGGTGGGAGTGTTTCTTATTCTGATTTTTAGCATGATTAATTTCTGATTAACATATGAGGCAAGAACTCAAGAGTCTCGGGTTCGTACGTATGGTGTCAAGTGTTGTTGAGACAGTTGCCAGAGAAATAATATCAGATTGAGCGTGGGCTGTGGTGGACTTCTGCCCTGCAGAGCCTCACAAAGGGAGTGCAGGAGTCGTCCACCTCGCAGCAGAAGCTTGGCAAGCACTACAGGAGCAGAGTGAGTGAGGGGAGGCTAAATCACTGCTGGAAGCTGGCAGAGCTGCTGGGTCCTTATCTGCCACTTTGTTTCATGGATTTATTTATTTTAACTTTTTTTATTAATTCAGTGGAGATGTCTGAACTGAAACTATGCCAGTTGTCTGTCGTGACTTGTTCTGTTCCTTGTTTAAAGCTGAGAATACTGTCAAGAAACAAAGTATGACTATATATTCTTAAGGATGTATGTATAGTAGTTAATTGCCATGCCTGTGTCTTGTCCTGCTTTGGCTGGCTGGTCTGAAGCCTTGAAGAATGGGTTTGTAGAGAGGGAGCAGTCCTAATGGTAGCACTGAGTGATGCTTTCCCAAGGATTGCTGTGCTGTATGGATGCTGCAACATCCACCTGCAGAGCAACAGGAATACAAGCCCTTGATGGTTCCTATCACAGGGATTAAAAATTGAGCTACAACTTTAAAGCATGTTAATATTTGTTGTGACTCTAACCAGCTGGAGGGTCCTCTCCCTGTCCTGAGAAGCTTTGCAGATGAGCATGCTACAGGTCAGGTAGCTGGAAGGCTCAGGTGGATCCCTAGCAGATACAATGAAGTACTGAGTCTTTCCTCACCCACACACAAGATTAGCATCAGCCTGAATTGCCCCTCAAATGAAATGTTACCTGACTTCTTTTAATTTGTTTCACTGCCCGTTGAAATCGCTGGCTTTCTGTAGTGCTTGTTGTGTGCTTTAGCACGTTGAGGCTTTCGGGAGAGAGCGCAAGCCCCTTATCACAAGCAGTAGCTCCTTGGCTTCCGTGATGATTTGTTTTTAAGTGGCTCACTGATGAAGTGTGTACGCTCCAGCTTTGGGCCTGGCTGCAATCTCTTGGGAGTGCTTGCTTGTGGGTAGCAGCTGAAGGGTGGCTGCTGTGGGGGTACTGGCTTTTGGGGGGCTTTGGGTGTCGGGGGAGATGGCTGAAGAGTGCCAGTGCAGACTGTCTGGGGAGGGATGGGCAGAGGCTGCACCCAGGGGATGGCCGCCTGCTCACGAGCAGGGTCTTACCTTCCTGAAGTGGATGGTGAACAAGTTATATGCGTGTGCAGAAGGGGAGATACTGATACTTTTTTGTATTTTTGCTGCTGCATAAAAAAACCTGAATGGTAAATCACAGCTACTGAATGTTTACCCTGCTTTTGGAAGAAAAAAAAAAAATCATAAAATGCTGACCTTCAAACATTTTTGTTTGCTTACCTAGTAGATTACTCAGCTTGAAAAGGAAGAATATAAATAGGTTTCCCTTAGCAATATATGTAACAATTATTTTAGAATTATAAAGCTTGTAATCACATGTCTTAAAACCTGAGATTAAAAAAAGAAAAATTGTACACTGCCTTTTCATGGAAACCAGCAAAACATGAACTCCCGTAGTATTCTTATAAAGCTAGATTAAACTGGAATTAATTTCAGATTGTTCTTCAGAGCAACAGTATGTACTAAATTCCAAAATTACTTTCCCATTGAGACAAATGGGAGCTTCCTTCTTTAAAAATGCAGGTATTTTTCCTGTATTTAAGTGGATATATACAACTGGAGACAAATGTCCAAATGTTAGGAACGATGCTTCTATCAGGAAGAATATTGTCTAGCTGTCAGTCTCTGTGCTTTTTAAGGTGCTTAGATGTGTGTTACCACAATTAAAAGCTAATAAGAGATGTGGTATCCTGCAAAATGAGATTATAGCAGTAGACAGATGTGGCTGGAATAAGCCCCAAAGAGAAAGGGAAGTGTTTCTGGAATTGCAAGCAGCAGGAGCTAATACGGTTTGCAAACATGGTAGACAGTAGGCAGAGAGGTAGGTGGGGAGAGAGAATCAAATTTCCCTTGATTCTTGCCTGTATGTAATCCCCATCCCTGGGAGGCCAAATGCTTAATGTAAGCTTTTCACTCCAACAGAACCCAAGATACTGGTATTGGTAGGGCTGAAAGGGAAGTACTTAATGAGACTGGAAGGCTGTAGGTCACTGAATTTCATGAGCAAGAGACTTGAATTAATAATGGAAGGAAAACATTTTTAGCAGGGTGTAAACCTCTCGGATTCCTTAGCAGGCCTTACAGTCATGGCAAGCTGTGACTGCTCTCTGGGTCCAGGTAACTGTAAAGCTGCAGCATCCCAGCCATTTTTGTATCTGTTTTCAGGGGGAAGTTTAGGGTGTGTGTGCTGGTCCGACTGAGCGGAGCTCAGATGAGCTGTGGTGCACAGTGCTGTCTCGTATCTGCCACAAAGCAGAGTGCAGCATCAGCCCCAGCCGGGAAGCGCCTGCCCCGGTCACTGGGCATCCCACAGGCACAGGAACCTCTGGGTTGATCCCTCTGCCTCTGAAGGACAGGTCATTTATTGCAGTCATCAGCATGAGCCACAAAACACTTTCAGGTGGCCTGTAGGAAATGAAGACCTTGCAAAAATGAAAGAGCAACAGCCACAGCCATACTCAACGGACAAATTAAATGTTAAGCTCATTCATTGATTTGGTCCTCATGTGGTGTGCAGTGAGAGCTACAGCCCTGGTGATTGATTTATACAGTGCAGAATATATAATATTTGTAAGAGATGTCACTTGTGTGCTGAACCATAAGACTTGTAGGTTTAAATACAGAATGCCAACAGTAGCTTTTATATGATAGTGAGCATATTTGCTGCAACCCACCCATCTCATTTCATAATTGAGCATTGTAGGAAGGTACTGTACCCAGGCAGTTGTGTCAAGCTTTTTCCCTCTAATGCTGTTTTAATGTTGATTACACATTTACACATTCAGTGGTTGATTTGGATGATTCAGTCTTTCTGTGTACGTGTGGTAACAGTGAGGAAACTTGTTTCAATGTGTAGTGCTTACACCTATTTTTCACATTTTAGGATTCTGTCAAGATCCTCCCACAGAGCAGGATTCATCCACTAGTAAGTACTAGTTAGTCTTTTCATCTCCAGGCTAGTGTAGCAAGCCAAGTCCTACTAGGCATTGGCAGTGTGCAGCTGAAGCCCATTAGTGTAATATTATCTCCACTAATTAAAATTTGAAGATAAATGCTGTTAAACTGATTAACCTTGAGGTTAGGGGAAAAAAGCTGTTTTCAAACTTAGCACATGTCAGTGCTTCTCCAGGATCCCAGTTTCAGTGCCATTCATGCACTAGTTGCTGAATTAAAAGGACATGTTACCTGCTTTGTGGTGGAAAGGTCCAATTACAGTAGTTTCTAGCCTGATGCACTGGTTGGTGTCTAGAACCACTCACCTCTGGGACCACTGGCTAATTTGCAACATGATTTCTGGCATATTCTGTATGTCATAATGTGCTATTATTTATCAGTAGATGAGTATTAATCTGGGTTGATAACTCTTAAAAAGTATCAGTGGCATCTCTACTCTTGTATAGTATCAGTTAATTCTATTTTTAATGTAGGTAATTCTAGTGGACTCAATAGATGGATTTTGCTATAGTAGTATGCCTTGTGTTGGCCAACACTATCAGTGATTGAAAAGTAAATAAAGAATTTCCACAGACTTACAGAATGGTTATGCAATTAATCTTTCAATATTGGAGTACTCTGGGCTGCCTGGTAGGCAATATCCTATTCAACCAAAATGTACTCCAGGTAAAGAAGATGCAAAATTTCATGTCCAGGGACAAAGACAGCGTGCCTGTGGAATGGGGCATTGCATGCTGAGAAGCGTTGGCTGTGAAACAGATAGAAGTCTTTGAGTAAGTGCCTGCTGTTGCAATGCAGTAGCAAAAAAGCACTAAGTGATCCTTTGGCAATTGGAAGTAGGTCTGTTATGTTTACTGCCTAATACTGGTGGTGCTGCACTGGAATGCTGATACTGTAATGCTGCATAAAGTTCTGATGCTGATATCTTAAAATATTCAGAATTGCCCCAAAGATGGAGGCAACCTGATAGTCTTGGCTTCTTCAGCTTATCAAAAAGATTGAGAGTAATTATACTGTTGAATTACAGCTGCAGAGAGAGTATCTTGGATAGTAAGAGGTTCCTAAAGAGAAGACCCAATATAAATATTCAGATGGCAAACTGAAACTATGAATTCAGATTAAAAATACAAGTTCAACTGGATGTAATTTTTACTGTTGGCTGTTACTTAATTTTGTAGGCTTTTTTTGTCCTCAGGTCAGGATAGAGTGCCTTTTTAAAACAGATGAGCCTTGTGAATAAGGGAAATACTGTATTCCAAAATCCTCATTTGTCTGAGATAATTGAATGTGAACATACACTGCGGTACCGATGATCTGCCTCAATGCTTAAGTGCCTGGCTTCTTCAGGAATTGTTTAGTATTTCAGAACATGTACTTTTGGTTCTGAATAAAATGCTATGAAAGTGGAAGGAAATGTCACCAAAAGATTGTAAACCATTTCAGTATTCATCTGTGGGGAAAGATTAACATGAATCTCAATTTACAGGCAAAGAAACTAGGTGTTCTAGTAAGACATGTTTTTAGGTTTGATTATCGTAGTTTCAGTCCTCTCTGAATGAATACCCGGTGTACCTTGTGGAGCTCTTCTGATGGCTTGCACTAGGTGACTGAATGTCGGTCTAAAAGTCTAAAATAAGATGTAAAATTTCTATGAACCCCCTTTAGAGGAATGAGTTGGCTGTCGCAGTTGGCCAAGAGCAGCCCTAATGAACCTTGCTGTTACCAAGCGGTAGCTCTGAGAGCACTTCCATCTGCACCACTCCATTTTACAGAAGAGCCTGCTAAATCTCCTGGTGAAGCAGTAGTGGTCACTTTTCAAGGAGGGCACAGGGCTCTGTTTCAGAAAACACAGGCAGCTTCTGGAAATCTAGCCCATAATGTATGTGGTAAAGCTGATACACAGCAACATGCATCTCCTTTCTGCTTTGATTTTTGTGTCTTGGGAGGCATTTCAGGAATCCTGTGACTTTTGATGGCATCAATAAATCAGATACCATGCTGACAGAATTTTACTGGAATGTAAACAGGCATTTAAAATAACAATGTCTGCATAGTGTTTATTGAGGAATACAGTGCAGGTATAGCTCTAAAGTACATGGAATGTTAAACTGCTGTGAATGTTTCCTTTCAGTTATGTTGGTAAGCTGGAACTGTGATTGTTTTCCATGTTAATGAAAATAATTAAAAATATTTATCACGAGATGAACTTACTTCCCACTCCTCTTTCCAAACAGCATGTGTTTTCGGTGTTGAGATGAGCCAAGAAACTCTACCCCAATGTAGGGGAAAGGGGAGGAATCTCTCTGTATAGTAAAATTTAGCTGATAAGGGATAATGGATCACCTTTAACTCAGCTCTGCCGAGTAGTAGCTGATCTGGGGAACTGCAGGCTGGTCAGCCTCATCTCAGGCTCTGGGAAGAATATGGAGCAAATTCTCCTGAAAGATGTTTCCAGGCTTTTGAAGGACAGGAAGCGAATTGGGAACATTCACTATGGGTTTACCAAGGGAAGAGCATCCCTGACTAACCTCATTCCTTCTGTGATGAAACGACTGGATCCCTGAATGAGAAGAGAGCAATTTTATCATTAACCTTAACCTTAAGCAAGGTTTTTGATGCAGTCTCCCATATCATCCTTGTAGCCAAACTGGGCTACAAGGCAAATGTAGGTGGAAAACTAACTGTGCTATCTGGTTCAAAGGGTAGCAGTCAAGAGTTCAAATACTAACCAGTGGCCAGTTATTCTGTGGTTGTCCTTGGGAGTCAATATTGTGGACAATACTATTTAGCAATTTCATCAACCATCTGGGTGATGGGATGGAGTACACTCATCAGACTTGCTGATGATACCCGATTGTTACTTTGGAGGGCACAGCTGCTGTTCAGAAGGACCTCAGTAACCTGAAGGAGAGCGTTCATTGAAACTTCAAAGTAAAACAGGGACAAATGTCAAGTCCTGCATCTGGAATGTAATAACCCCATGCAACAGTAGAGCCTGGGGAGCAGGTCTGCAGAAAGGACCCGGGGTCCTGCTGAACTTTATGACCCTGAGTCCGTAGGGTGTGCTTGTGGGGATGACAGCTTATGGCGTGCTGGCTTGTGGATAGCCAGGAGGTTGAGGGAAGCACTTAGTCCCTTCTGTGGGACATGTCAGAGTCACATCTGGAATGCTCTGTGCAGTTCTGGGCCTCTTAGCAGGAGACTGGTTGAATTAAGCCACTGGAGGGCTGCTGAGATGGTTGGGATCTGGAAGGCGTGACAAATGTGGGCAGGCTTGAGGGAATTGCATTTGTTTAGCTTGAAGAGGAGGAGGCTGAGTGGGGATTAACTGACGGTCTTCCAGTTCAACTTGGCTATAGGAAAAAATGGAGCGAGGTGCTTCAAAGGTAAGTGGCAAAAGGCCAATACATGAGTCATGAGTTGCAACAAAGGAAATTTCTACTGGACGTTTTGGGGAGGGGGATAAAAACTTAGTGGAAGTGATGCAGCACTGGAAGAGGTGTCCAGAGGGGCCATGGAATCTCCATCCTTGGAGACTTTCAAAGCTTGGGTGAACAGACCCCTGACCAAGCTGATCCAACCTTTAAACTAGGTCTGCTTCCAGTGCAGTGTTCAACTAGATGAGCTCCAGAGATGGCTTCCAACCTGCATTACTCAATGATAACAGAAGTGTAATTCTACTGAAAGGTCTTAGGGATGTTGTTGCCATATCTTACCTGGAAGTTTTGATGCCTCAGTTTCAGCTTTTGGAGGGAGAAGTTATAATCCAATGTAACATATCTGCATTTTTTCAAGGTCAGAATTCCTATTTTTAGCATGCGTATTTCAGAAAGTCTTTACTAAAATGTTCTCCAACTTACTGAGATTTTACTATGCAAATGCCCTTCTGTTTGCAAGCTCACAAGCACCACTGCATTTCTACCAAACAGATCCATGTGTGCGATCTTCAGCAGGCTAGCAGCTGGTCAGAAGCTGTGGAAGATGGTGCAACTCACTGAATCAGCATGTTCTGCTTATTCTGATCTTGGGTATCCCTGCATTTGTTCAGGATATGATGTTTTACCTGCTGTACTCTTCCTGTAAGATGACCTTTGGGGAGGGGGTGCCAAAACTCATGCCCCGATATCTTCAAAGTCCAATGCTATGTCACAGGTTCAGGCTAAGTTCATTTCTAGGAGTAGCCCATATACCCCTCCAATTAGCATAAACAGGGACAAGGGCAGTCAAAGGTCAAGAGAAGTTCAAAATAGCATAACCTCTTTTTGCTAGTGTTCCCAAATGTTCTTAATCCTGCACAGTTCTCCAAGCTGTCCTTGCCATCGTGTTCACTAGACAATTGTAAAACTCAAAGAACAAGGCCTGGCTTGATACAAGGGAAGTTAGAAATCGAGTGGTTGAGAATAGGTAGCATTGTTGCTTAAAACAGGAGAAATAATTGATTTATGTTATGGTGGCCAATTAGGCTGTAAAGTGAAAAACTCTTAAAGAAACCCTGTGGCTTCAAGGGAGCTTTTTGCTCTGATTTCTGCTCAGCAAATAGGGGTACCCCAATAAAGGTCATCAGCTCCATGAGCTAAATTATTAATTCCTTTCATGCCACTCAGGGCTTGTAAACAGTATATAATACAAGAAAACAATTGGCACTGTTCACTTACTGGGCAGAGGAGAGGTCAGAGGGTAAATAGTTGTATTGGCAGCAGCTGTTCTTCATAGCTGAGCAGACTTTTGTCCTTTTCATCTTTTAGAGCAAACCAGTTTCCAAAATCTTAGCTGGCTGTTAATCCATATCTCTTCTCTCTTAGCTGGATTGTTTTTAGGAGTTTAATGTGTTGCATATAATTATGAAGACAGAAAGGGCTGGAGGGGAGGGTGAGGGGTTATGGATAAGGGAACAAAACCAGCATTGCCATGTTTCATACAGAGCTGTTTGAAATTTTAATTTACATGGATGAGAGAAATTTAAAAATCCACCTATTCAAGGCAAGTTGTAGGATAAGTACTTGTGCTTTTATGTACTTCATAAAAAAAACTTTGAAGTATGATTTTTGAGATTAATGGCTTGTAAATACCCACATGCCAGCAGCACAAGAACAGAAATGTTGAGGTGTTACTACTCTTCTGATACCGTAGGCTCGCCATGTTCCACGTTCACACATTCCGCGGGCTCTCGGCCAGCTGCTGGGTACGGCAGCGCTTGGTTTACAGCAGCACTTGACAGGACATTGAGGCGATTCTAGTAACTTCAAACTTGAACAGCCAGACAGCTGTGACTGCAGTGTTAGCCTTGGTGAACATATTAGAAATAGTAATTAAAATATATAATTTCAAGTGTGAACTGAAATTATCCTTTCCAAATATAGCTAGGAAATACTGTTACGCTTCTGTTGCTTACAGCCTTTAAGGTGGCATTACAAGGAACAATCTAAAACTACAGGACTTAAGAAATTCACACTGGCTCTCTAAATGCTTACTGCTCACATTTCTCTTCAGAAGGCACATGTGTTATTTGGTTACTTTTTGAATGATACTTGATAAACTATTCCAGATGTTTGCAGGTGTAGCTTACTACTGTGACTGTTCCTTACACAATGGCTTCTCAAGCCGTACTGACTGCTGCTGGCCGCTCGGAGCCTGCTCCTTGCCATCTGGCTGGCTTGTTGGGCAGTTGACCTCTTTTTGCCAGAGAGCAGCAGGTAACCTTTAAATGACCATCTGCTAATCTGTTACTTCAACCTTTCTGAAAGCTGAGTTGTGCTCAATACTGGTATTTACACTCTCAGAAGAATAAAAGTAACTTTAATGCTGCACTTACTTTTCGGGTTATTTTGGCTATATGTGAAAGCATATGTAGCTTTGAATGGGAAAAAGTACAAAACTCTTTCCAGGTATCTGAAATTGCTATACTGCTTATGAAGAATCTTTTTTTACTTACCAAAATGTGTATAGTGTATGACCTGTTAGCTCTTTCAGAGGGTTAGCAATTCCCACATTAGGGAGGCTGTAGTATTAAGGTGGAAAGTGGGAAGATGCAAAATCAATTTTTTCTCTAAGCATACCAGAGACCTGTGAAGTGTACTCCAGAGTGTGACTGTTGGAAATGCTGCAGTCTAGCATGTTGCATGCAACTTTCTGAACATTGGTGCGAGATCTGCAAGGAAGAGCCAAGGGAGATTATAAATTAATGTTTAGATTTTCTAGGCAGTAAAAGTTTTGGTAATTTAATGGAGAATGGGACAGGAATAACCCAGGGCATTTCTGAATAAATCTGCCATTGTGTGTCTTGCTGTTCTTGACTGTGGCTGGTATTTAGCATGTTAAACTAAAGCTGCTAGCTTTGTGTAGCAACACTGAGTAGGCTCCTAAGCAAAATGCTTGCTAGGTGTGTCAGGAAAGCATGGCAGGAGGATTAAGTTAACGTAAGCATTGTGCTATGTCTGCTCTTCACATTCTGTAAAAATGGTCTGCTAAAGTGTTTACATTTGTGGTTTGCCTAATTAGAGCAGAACTTTGCACTTTTCAGTGTAAACAGTGGTCTTGGGGGAACTGCCTGCTGCCGAATAAATGGGAATTGTAAGAATATGAAATGCAGGATTCGGACTGACAGAAAACCCTGGCTGTGGGCTGAAGTTACGCTTCTGGGACTGTATTCTGTGGTTAGGAATGTAAACTTGTAGTATGCATTTTTTTGGGTCTTAAAGCTAAACGAGAATTATAGAATATATAATTATGTGGCATCTACTAGCATCAAAATGATGGAGATGGAGACTGATTTGTTTGACTTGGGTGTTTGTGGTAATGTGCTAAGAGTGAATGTGTTTTTTTGACAAAGAGATCAAGCCCCAAAGAATGTATCTTTGTTTTACTTAATCTTAGGTTAAAACTGACCCTGTTACTGGAAGGTGGTTCTTTCCTGGTTTGGGTCCTGGAAAGGTGGACCCTTCCCAAAATGCAGAGGGCATCAGGCATTTGGTTCAGATCACGTTCTGACTTGGGGTTTTTTTTCATTGGTGAAACACAGGAAGGTGGTTCTGTTTCTTCTTTCAGCTGTTAGAAAATAAAGCTTTTGGAGTGCCTCATATTTAAAGACACTTGTTTCTGAAACTGCTCCAGATCAAAGGCATGCAAAGTGCTGGCATTTGGAAGGGGATCTCTATTCCTATCAGGAATCTTTTGAAGGTGCGCTGGACGCAGATGGGAGATCGTAATGTCCTTTCATTCCATAGTAGTGCTCTGCTTACAAGTTGATACTGTATACAGTTTAAAGCTGATATAATTCAGAATTTCTTTTTGCTGGGAATTGTTCTGAATTGATGATATTCTCAAACCATTGCAAGTTACAGATTACCAGTATGACAGCTCAGAAAAGCAGATCTGCAGATAACATGTACAAGAGAGAAGTATCTTAAAGGGAAGGATGACAGTTTAAAAATTAACTGCTTCTCACAGCAGCTTCCTCAGGTCATCAAAGATACGCATATTCAATTTAAATGTAAATAAAAGTTTGTAAATGAAAGTTTTCAAAATTAAAGACTTCTTGGTAACATGCACATCACAACTTTCTCATTTTCGCTTTCCCATTAGCTACAGATGTGGAGCAGATGAGTTCTTCCTCTCCTGTCCTTCCTATGAACTCCATGGGCAGTAAGTACCCCTTTTCTTGCCACGTGTGATAAGGTGGAATTTCTCATTCTGAGATAATCCAAAGATATGAATTCATACTTCATGGTAGAGACTTTGAGAAGTTGTAGAGCTCATGCTTACTTACGGAGGTGGGGATTCCCATAACAATTGTTGACCAGATCTTTCTCACAAAAGTAGCATAGACCAGGTCTGCACATCACTGTTTACACCAGCAGAACGCAAGTTGCGTAAGATCTTTTGCCGCAAAAGATGTATCAGTAAAAGCTGTAAAGTAGATGTCTATATGCTAGTGATATAAACACCTGAGGTGCTGGTACTTTTATGTCAACATAATTTATCTGAAGTGTTTTAGTATTATACTTGGAAATTTATAGCTTGGAATTTCTCATGAAACTGAAAGCAGTTGGTGAAATCCTCTTCAATTCCACTGTAATTCTGGGCCTGTAACTCTTTTGAGACCAAAAATCTGAGCTGCTGGACACCTACAATGATATGAATTAAGAATTCTTAATACTCCATCTAGTGGTATGTGCTGGGTCGAAGGACCAAATGCATTTTGTCGATTATAATCCACTAGATGGCAACAAGCCCTTTTCAGACTTGGGGAATTTACAGGCATAAATTCAAAACAATTGTGCTCATAATAGAGGGATGAGCTCTGTGCAAATGTTTCATTTAAAGCAACTTTTTATGGCTTTTTTGGAAACTCTCTGGAGTTTTCAAATGTGGCAGACTACTAACTGACAGCTCATTTTAAAAATAATGCTCAGATGTTCAGAACTGCTCAAAGCCTTCCAGAGTCAGGACGCTGTCCTTTCCACATATGTCACTGTGCTGATGGACTTGCACTTACTTTTACTGGAGAACTTTGAAGCTTTGGAGAACTGTGGTTCCTCTACAATAGGAATATATGGTTCCTTCCTTTATAATGAGAACAGTCATGTGGAATCAATGTATAGTAGACTCAGAGTTGTAAACACGTGTGCAGTTATTTGCCTGCTGATTAATAAAGCACTCTTGTAGACATCTAGCTAGGTTTTCATGTAGTTGATCACTTTCATATGGAAACAGGTAATTTCACATGCATATGTAGAATAATTGAAGTTGTGGTTTAGACACATGTATAGTTTATGAAGATGTATTAGCTAATACTCTGAACCTTTGTAGCCTGACGCAGCTCAGACCTACTGCTTTCAGGCCTCTCGTGCATTAAAAGGTACTAAAACAAAACTAAATTTTCCAGAGTATTCTCACATCAGAATGTATCTGCCAAATCCTAAAACCAAGGCTGTCCAACATGAGCTGAATGACCCTGTCTTTTTTTTTTCCGTTAAATAATTGTATATTATTGCTAGTCTGAATTTGTCTAGCTACAGCTTTCATGTCTGTTATCTTTTGCTAAAGTGAAAAATGCTTGTCAAACTTCTGTTCCCTATGAAGATCTAAATATAAACTTTTGATAAACTAAAACTGAGCTCCTTGAGTTCTTTTGATGTCTTCCTGTCTTTTGATCAACCACCCCTTCAGTGCTGGTGGGCAGGCCGAGCTGCAGCAGCTGGGGTGTGGGCATGCTGGTGGGCTGCTGGGGTCCTGCCAGCGGGTCGAAGGGCCGGGCGGACAGCTGGGCAGCAATGTCCTTAAAGTGCTGCGGGAAGCCTAGCTGTCGCTGGCCTGCCAGAGCCTGCGGGTGTTGATAGATGAGCCCTGGCAATTCCTGCTGGGGCCGTTCTGAGACCTCTCCAGCGCCAGCTGTCCAGCTTCCGTAGCAGTGGCAGCACTGAACGTGCCGGTGCTCGGCATCATCCTGGCATGTTCGCTTTGGCTAATGTCTGGGGCAGGCGGTTCTGCGGGGTGGTGATCTCTGGTAGGGAGCAAACAGTTGGTGCCAGAAACATCTAAAACTTCCCAAGCATGGATTTTAAAAAATTCAGAACATGTCTGCTAACTTGTCTTCCCCTAGTAAGTTTTTTCCCTTGCTGTCTCATTACCAAACATGATTAAAGCAAAAAACTTGAGGATTTTCACAACACGGCAGAAAACTGAATTCTTAGGCTTATTTGTGCATCCAGAGCATTTGAGATCTTGGAGTGTCTGCTTAAGCCTTTTGCTTGTCATGCATTAGCAAATGTGGGGGGTGGCCCCTTTACTGTAGTTTTTCCTGTTTGTCTGAAATGTCTTATTCAGAGTAATTGCAGTGAATTATTTTCACATTTCCTTGCAGTAAAGAGGGACACCTTTGTCAGGACTTTGGTATTTCGGGTTTTTTTTTGTATTTTCATAGAGGCATTATGTGGGGAAAACCAGTAGGCTGAAATGTCTGTTTAAAATAATACACAAGTGCTTTCTTGGACATCATGTGAGGTACCACTGGAAAAAATCCGAATTGCACACACTCACTTTTGAATGAGTCTTCCAAACATGCTGAAAAATTTGAAATTTCAAAGGCAAAATGTCAAACTGCATCTAAAATGAGTAATTTGTCTAGCTTTCATAATGCTTAAACAATTCGGTGGGCATGCTTTCAGGCTGTTCGCTTTTGTATTACTGTAGTCAATTCTGTCAAACTTCCATGCTTACCAAGGGTTTTGGTGGAAGTGCTTGCTATGGGTGACTGCAGTGACTGAAAAGAGCCCTTTGCTGTCAGGCTGGGGAAGATTTTTTTTTTCTAAAGCCTGGGGTTTTTTTTGCCTGTTTTTTCAGTCTGTTTAGCTTGTAACTCTGAACTCAGTAAAGCTGTTCCAGTATAAAACTGAACAAGTTTAAGTATTTTAGCAGAACAAGCAAAAAGGGATTTATTTTGAATATTCACCTAATTGGAGTTCAAAAGTCATTGATAGGTTGTTCTGACTTGAACTGTACAGCAAGCTTAGGGAGACAGTTATTGTAGGATATCAGCACAGCATGTCTGAACAGGCTGCTTTAACATAATCCCATAAGCAACTGGGGGAGTAAACAAGGCGTAAGAAAAGCATTTGGACCCTTTGTTGCACAGTGAATTGACTGTGATACTGCTACTGAGTAAAACAGCATCCACTTTCCCTGTTTGGTCATGTCCTGCCCTCCCCTTGCTGAGCATGGTGTTTTGGAGAGCAGTGGGATGCATCGCAGGGGCCTCTTGCCTCTACTGCAGGGTGGTCTCTGCAACTGCTGTATCACGCTGCGCAGAGAGAGTGGCTTTCCTGGGCACAGGTATGTCATGCAAATCATTAAAAAAAAAAAATCTGGAGGACAGACAGCTCGAGGTGGTGGTTCTTTGTCTCAAGGCAGAAAGTGTCTGATCCTCCTTGAACACCCACAGAGCAGGAGGGTCCCTGCCTCTCCTAGGCAGGCAGCTCCAGCACTTGCTAGCCTTCCTCCTGCACAAAGCTTTTCTGACCTGAATCTTTTCCACTGTAATTGAAGCTTGCCCTGCCTGCCACAGCAATGAAGGATGCTCTCTGCAGCAGTATCTTAAACCATTGAGAATTTTCTGCTTTGCCTCCTCTCATTCTTACCCCTTTCAATCCAGAGCCCTGCAACTTCAGTCCTTTGTCATCTCTCACGGATCACTTCATAGGACCCAGTGGTGTTACATAGTTTGTCTCTCTCAGGAGGAAGTTTTGCTTCCTATAACCAGGTAAAGCTTAGGTTTACACTTTACTGATAGTGAAAGTAGAGATTTACCAAAGGACTATATAGTTAGGTGTCAGTTTTAATAAAATTTAGTTGATAAACTGTTCTGCCCCTTTTAAAAATCCCCCTGCAGTTCTTAAGAGTTGTATGATGCTTTTAGTGCTCATATTTAACCTGGGCTAAATAACATCTCCACAAGTTAGCCAAATAACTTCTAAGGTGTCTAGGAAAACAAATTGAAGTATCTTTTAATCAATATTTAAAGCAGTAGCATGGTAGGGCTCGGTGCCTTCCAGTGTGCGTAGCTGGCTGGAACTAACTCGGGCTTCCCTGGACTGCAAAGCTCCCTGCTTCTTCTGATTAACTACCCTGGGTCTGCTCTGCCCTGCAACTCCTCTTTGGCTGATGAAGCAGCTCCCATACCTGCCCAGAGCACAGGGAGATCCCAGGCCCTGGAAGAGAGGAGGAAAGCAAGGGGGCAGGGAAGGGTGTCTAGGGAGAAGAACCACATCACACTGCAGAGTCCAGTGCAGTGTAAAGTCCTTCAGGAGTATCTGTCATGAGAATAGGGTGGCTTGGGAACAGAGACTTTGGGAATCTGGGGGGAGCAGGACAGAAGAAAGAGGCTATTATTTCCACCCATCATCCTCTGAAACGTGACCCCTTCCCAGGCCATGAAGGTTCTTGTTCAGGAGACGTGGGATGGTTTTGCTGTGTTACACAGAGTGCTGTTGAAGGGTTATGATGATGCTGCCCATGGAGGTGGGTCTGTTGCTATTGCTTACACGCTGTAAAGCAAAGAATGAATTTGGGGGGTGGCTGAAATGTGAATGGTGAAACATGGCTAGGACTAACAACCTGATAACATTTGTCAATATAGAAGTGCATTTTCTCTTTGTGTTTCTTCTGGTATTTTCTTGATATAGATGAACCTGTCTTGGCTTTAACTTCAGGAAGAAGAGCTGCTGTAGTAGCAGCTCATTGTCATCTTTCAGTTCAAAATACTGGGATGGAGATCACCTGGCTGGAGTTGCTCGTGGAGTATAACCTCTGACAGGAGTTGGGTTTGTAGGAGTGGAGAAACTGTTCTGGTGTGCTGCCTTTGCAGATCCCTTTTGCTGTGTGGCTGGAGGCTGGTTTTCAGGGTTAGGAAGAAGAAACGTGGCAAAAAAAAGTCACTGGGAGCCAACACCACAGCTTTACAGCACAAATGGTATCAATGCTCCAACTACAGAATTCAAGTTAAACCTTCATTTGTGCCGTAAAGCTGTGGTGGAAATTACACATAATGTTCAAATTTGTAGTATAATGAGAAAAATTTGAAGTTACTGAGTTTGCACAAGTAAAACTTTCTTTAAAAAAGCACTTCACAGCAAAAATATACCTAGTGCAAGATACTATTTTTAATGTGCTTCAGTAAGCAGTACAGAAATGTACCTGACAGTTGTTGATCAGGTTCCATGTTTAAAACGGAAGGCTTTTTGTATTCTTTATAAAATATTCAATGTGGAAGCACCTTTGTTTGAAGCTGATAAATGACAGGGAGGACTCAGTCTATGCTGAGGATGGATTGTGATTTTCCTCTGTTTAGAAGAACGCTACCACCTCAGCAGACAAATAGACTTCATAGACTTGTGAGGGTCCAGTGCCCCGCACGAGTGTCTGGGGTGCTGGAGGGCAGGATCTTTCTGGCACTGCTGCAGAAGCTCTTAGAATATTGAATTGAAGAAGAGCTTGTTCTCACAGAATGAGGTGCCTGGAATGCTTCATACAGTTAGTATGCCTCAAAAAAAGCTGTTTGTGCTCTGATACAATGTCTGCTTTTCTACAAGGAATACTTCTTTTATCTGGAATTTACTACTGTGTGAGATGTTAATCTTCACAGGGGCTGTCAGGTGGCAAAGAGCACCCATGCTCATGACGGAGCTGGATGATGTGTCCTGAACTTCCTTGGTGAGATAATGGCAGAGCCATAGACCTGCCTTACACAGTTATTGGTATGCAGAACTTGAATACAGTGCTTCTTCAGCAAGAAGTCACTATTCTGCTGGAAAGATGCCCTGAGGTGTGTGACTGTGCAGTCTCTTAGCTAGCTGGTCCGCAGTTTGCATTCATTGATCAGTGAGTTGATAGAAATGAAAACCCACCGACAGCAATGAATGTTGATTGCAGCCATTAGATGCTAAAGATGTGCAGCACTGTTTCTTTACACTGCTCCACTGTTACTGTGTTTCAGATGGAATAGTATTGCAGTCATCTTGACCTCAGGACATACAACTATTTTAGGGCTTCTTAAAAGCTTGGTGACTTCTGGAAAGTACACTTTCACAGCGAGAGTAGTAGAAAAACATTCTTCAGTTTAGAAACTACATTAAAAATATGATATAAATTGCCTTTTTTTGGTAAAGGTGATTTGTTTTGCTTGGTTATTCCACTTATACTACAGATTCTTGTGGTCAGGAGTACCTGTTTTGTAGTTTACATGGTTCTTGACTCTGTACCCCAAGGGCTTGAAAAAGGCGCATTCATTGAACCTTCCCGATTTTTGCATTTAAATTCTTTTCCAAAAATTCTGAAGAAGCACATTGTCCTCTAACTCAACAAGGGCTGGGCCTCATCCCAGAAGTATTCGCCTTACACTAGTATGAGAGACATCCTGCTTAAAAGCATTTATTGTAGAATCCTCGAATGGTTTGGGTTGGAAGGGACCTTAAAGACCATCTCGTTCCACCCCCCCTGCCCTGGGCAGGGACACCTTCCACCAGACCAGGTTGCTCAAAGCCCCGTCCAGCCCGGGCTTGAACACTGCCAGGGATGGGGCAGCCACAGCCTCTCTGGGCAACCTGGGCCAGTGCCTCGCCACCCTCACGGGGAAGAGCTTCTTCCTTACATCTAGTCTAAATCTAGCCTCTTCCAGTTCAAAGCCATTACCCCTTGTCCTATCATGTCCTCACTGAGTCTACTTCTTGGCTATCAAAAGAACTACAATGTCATCATGGTTACTGAGGTATCCACTGCTGTTGACAAGTGGTTTATCACTTTGAGCAACTGTTTCAGATGGTGACCTTCTGTGTGGTTCAAGATTTTTCAGACCTTCTTTATGGTAGGAAGGCTCTGATGGTGTATGTAACTATCAGCTGAACCACCTTCCACTGGCATGTGTTTTGACAAAGGCCTGTTTTGATATTTTAATACCACTAGGTCATATGATACAAGCATATAAAGGCGCAAAGTGTGCTTGAAGGGAACTGCCTTAACTTTCAAGAGCCTGTGCTTTCTCTTGGTCCTGAGACAGGTACCTATTTTATTAAGTCCTGCCCATCTGTGACTGTATACAGAAGTGAAATTATACCTGTTACAAGATCTCTTCTTCTAGAGCAGCCCAAGACAACGTTCCCTGGCATGTGCTTTGAGTAGTTTCTTCTTTTATGAGTTCTGCAGTCCCTGTGGGGGCAAAACAACTGCCTGCGCCCTTGTGAAGGCATGTGCTATTAGAGCCTGCTGTGTACAGTCCCACATCTAGTCACCCAGATGGGACAGAAAGGGTACCATGTAGATACTGCTGAGGTGCCTGTGCATTTGGCTTTCTGTTCCTTGAAAGGAAGGACGTTTTCTTGCTTGCCTAGTTGTAAAGCGACAGCGTGAGTCGCAGGAGCAGCTGGACCTTGCTGGAAGGGATCCGGTCCTCGGCCAGCGTTCCCGGTGAGCAGCTGCTGAAATCGAGCGCAGGTTCCTGTGAGCAAATGAACTGACATTCCAGAGCTTTTTCCAGCGAAGCTCAAGTTGCCAGCCCAAATGGAAACGAGGTTTCCTTCCTGATCTGCCCTGTATTCTGCTATTTTGAACATACACCATGCTCAGATTTGTTTCCAAGTGTACCATATGGTGCAGATACGTTACTGCTTTTGTGCTGCCCATACAAAACCTTCTATTACTCTCGGATACTTTGTTTTGCAGAAATTCTGCTCTAGGATAAAGTTTTAATTCTTTTTTAAAAGAAAACAAACATTTCTTATACACCTTCATTTTTGGAGAAAGTAGAAGAACTGGGAAAACTCAACCTCTGTAGCTCTTAATATAATCTGTAAATCATGACCTGTTAATGGCAACCATATGTGAAAAACTATGAAGGTTCAAGCTTTCCATTTAACAGAGGGTTTGTGATAAACCTCAAGGTACAGTCAACGGTCGATGGTTTTTTCTAGTTCTCAAACTCACCGACAGCGTTGAATGTTCACTGAAGCTATCCAAAGATGGCTGTATACATGCGCTGTACATATTTTCCATGCATATGTTTTCCATAGACTAGCAGTGGAAACACTGCTGAGGACTGCACATTCTTTATTGTAAAGTCTTAAACTGCAAGTATTTTAATTACGAAATGGAACCATGAGGACTAATGAATTGCAGAAGTGTAACAGTACAGTTATGGATGCTAAGTTGACTTAGTGTTTCTTTAAAACAGCTTTGACTATATCTGAATTGCAGTTGTGAAAAAGCCTCTCCTCCTGTGGATATGCATATTCTAAATAGCTATGCAAAGGGTGTTAAAGGGTGTTTGTAATCTTTCAGATTTCTTTATAAATTTCACTTTAAAAAAGGGGGGGGGATGACACCTGTAACTGTAAACCAATGAAAAGGGGTGGGGGTGGGAATCTACTTCTTACTGGAGTACATAATGTCTGTTTCTATTTGTACGGCTGCTATCCCCTCTCTTCCTGACCATGGGTTTTTAAAAGCTTTATTTGTGCCATTGCTTTAAGGCATGCAGATTCTCAGCAACTGCTTGGTTGAACTAAGGTGACCCTTCAATGGCAGGAACATCTTCCTGGGCAGAGCTGCTGGGGCGTGGGATGGGGATTGGTCACGATGCTTCTTCAGTTGCTCGATTCCAACTGGATTAACTTGACCCTAGAATGTTTTTTGTATTGGCTGCAGCTTCTTCACCCAATAGTTTCTTCTTTCTGCTCGCTAACTTGTCGGATACTCTGAGCTACTGAGATGTTAAGGCCCTACATGTTGCAAGAAACTCATTGGTAAATCTTCTAGAGTTGTGTCTGTGGCAGCTGAAAGCATGAAAGGGCATCACTGAACCACCAGTGAGTCTGTATGCCATAGGCGAGTTTACAGAGGCATTTAGTGCTGGGCTTTAACTGTTTAAAGTCAGATCCCTCCATTCCCTGTAGTGGAGATTGAGCAGCCTGGCGTTCAGGGGTATGGGAAATCCTGCCCAGAGTGAACCACTGCATGAGAAGTCCTTCTGATCCTTGGATCATTTTTAATGTGATCTAGAACGCTATTGGAGCAGCTTAACTGCATGCTTTAAACTGAATATGTAAATGTCTGCCTAAGAATGTACTGGTTAGAATAAATGAATTGCATTATCTTTCCCCTGAGAAGTGGCAAAAGGGATTTATTCTCTTTAAATCTCTATATTGCATCAGTCTAATCATCATCACTTTTTCTACCTGGCTTGCATGGTTTGAGAGAGAGGAATTATTTGCAGCTTGTTTGTTAAAAAATGAAATCTGCTGCTACATCTGAAATAACTTTGCTGTAAGTAAAGTGGAGCCTACAGAGTTAGTGGGGATAATTTATCACTTAAATTTTGGAGACTTGCTTTTAATTGAGAGTATTTTCTCTTATTGTAGGGACTGTTAAGTGTCTCTCAATATCCTGAGCTGATACATTATAATAATGATACAAATAACAGTGAGGGTATTGTCTAGTAAAGTACTTGAAACAATCTACTATATTGAGTAAGCTGTCAGAGATGAGCTTGCTCCCAGAATAGAGTTTATAGTCGCACTTAAATGGACTGATTTTAATGGTATCGTTAAACATCAACTGATACTGAAAATCAAAAGAATTCTCTGAGAATTAGTCTCACCTTTTTCTTGCCATCTTTTTGGAGTAGGAGCTGGTGGAAAGAACAAAGAAAATTTGAATTAATAACAAGCAATGCTCAGCCTCAAGTGTTAAGCCTCATGAGTGTCCCAGTGTGACGGGTGACTACATGTGGTAGGTATAACATAAATCAAGGAAACTAAGTTCAAGTCAGCCATGAAATTTTGGTTTTAACACACCAAAACAGTCTGTTTATATTTAAACTACATTGTGAGAGGCTTTTTCCTCAGTTTGCTACTTCTTCCTCCTTTTGTACCTCTGCTGACCTTCGACTTGGTAACTTTCATCTTCTCATTTCAGGATTTGAGAGCTTGAATTTCTTCGGAATGTTAGAAACAAACTATACATGTTATTTCTGTATCCTGGCTGCATGTTCCTTCCCTCTTGCAAAGTTCAAAGCTTTCCATCAGCTAGATTTTTGGACAGATTCCGAAATGATAAAATAATTCTCTGGAAACTGTATCTGGGCAGTATGTGCAAGGCTCAGGATAGACAAAGATGAAATCTTTACAACTGATCTGTTGTTGGAAGTTTTACTGCTAGAACTGCATACAAAATCCATGTTCTCTTTCCACTCTTCACCTCCTTTGGGGAGGGGGTGTGTGTGTATGTATATATGTACATATGTATAGATCTATATAGCGAAGGAAACTTGAGAGGATTACCCTGTTTACAGCAAGAGCCATGTGAAAACTGTAGTACTGAGTGCTACCAGCACAGAGATAGGATTTCTCTTCCACATGGTCCTAGCACTTTCTCTTCTTATTGTCGCTCAAGTGATTGCCTGTGTCTGACCACAAAACAGGTCACGTCATTTTTCATCTATTTTCTTCCCTGTTTTGCTTCCCTATTGAAGTGTCTTTATGCTTAATGGAAGCCTCGACAGTGATAGTGGGGAGCAAAGCATCCGCGACAGCTTTGAGCTGGGTGAGCAGAGGGCAGCTAGAAAAGCCTGTACGGAATGACTTTTGCTTGAGCCTACTGTACGAGAACTGTTCACTTTTTTGCATTAGTGTGGCAGAACTGGTAAGATGCTGTTGAGGTTGTTACTCCATGGCCTGCTTAGTTTGGTCTGACACACCCCGGGAGTTATTATCTGCCATGAATCTTCAACATACCTTCCTCGCAGACTTTTTGCCTAGCAAGCACTGAAACCAGCCCATAGCTGACAGTTGCCACCTCTATTGTTGTTGCTTAATTATTATTTTCTGTTGTGGAAAAAGCATTAAGTGGACCCGACACCTTCCCTGGATGCTAAAGGCAGTCAACCATGGGACATGGGTCTCTGAAAGCCCGACTCTGTTAGCTCTGTACGTGGAACGCCTTATAAACTGGAATCCCTGCGAGGCCATCAGCGTAGTGAGGTGAATCAGGGAGGTAGTGGATTGCTGAAGTAAACTTTACAATGAAAATATTATAGATTCAGAGCACATGGGGTTTTCTTTCAACTTACAGTGGAGAGGATGTGTTTCTCTATGAAGAAAATGGTTTCCTCAAAATATACATGCAAACCCTGAAACAAAGAGGCTGCTAACCTGTTAATTGTCTGAAGTATGGGGACAGGATTTAGTTAATTTTGTGGATGTTTCTGGTGCTCTGTGTATTTATGGTGCCTGAACAATTCTCACACCCTAATTCAATCGTTCTATTAGTTCCTCACAATAAGGCTTTTATTTATAGCAGGGCAGGAATCCTAATGGCCCTGCCCTAAGGTGTCACTAAATAAATTTAACATATATATCTGGTAGTAAAACAGCTATGCTTTCCCTTCCACCCCCCATGCTATAGCTGTGACTCCTACGAGGGAGGTGTGCAACTCCAGCGTATGGAAGCCAGGGCTGAGATTGTGTCGTGTGCTGAGCACAGTGTCTTAGTGCCTGCCTTGAGGCATCCATGGAAATGCCATGGGCAAGCATGTTTACTTTGTCCTGTAACAAGCTTTAATTGTACTACAGAAATGTGTTTTCTTTGTAGATGTAAATGACTTCAGCAGTGTAAGTATGCAAATACACCTTGACAAGACAACAGGGAGACAAGAGCATGTAATCGCTGGCAGTATTTTTAGTTATTGCTGTTGTTTCACTAAAATTTGGGCAAGCATTTAAGTAGCAATGCCATGGCCAAACACTTCAGATTCAGCCATCTTCTACAATTAGCATCGGAGACTTTTTTTTTAACTGTCCAAAAGCTCCTTGACTGACTACTACTTGAGAAGTCTTGGGACTACATGAAATCAGGGGACAGTTACCAGTCTGTTCCATTTGCCCTCTTAAAACATAGTGCTGTGATGGTGACCCTAGAGAAAATCAATGCAGAGGTCTTCTGGGACCTGAGAGACATGCTGTTAATACCAGTTTCCAGTGATTTATGGAGGACTTACAAGTTATTTGGATCTGATTTTGAGTTGACAAGCTTGCTTGTGGATGCAACATACCCTAGACTTTTGTAAGGTGTTTGACTTAATACTGTATGACAGCTTAAACTGGTATGATACAAATTTGCTGTGGCAAATGTTAAAAGGATTAAAAAAATGACAAACAGGTAGGTCTCAATGCAATTCTGAGTGGGAACTTGGTCCAGTTGGTGCAGTCTTAGAGTGACTGTTTGCCCTATCCTAAAGCATTGCTGTTACTGGCCTGGGAGAAACACAGTATCAGGTGTTGGCAGGTTTGGGGGTTTTTGGAGAGAAGTGACACAAATCTGTATCTCTAGATAAATCAAGTGTGACTGCTTTGGTACAGTCCAATGCAAAGTTACATGTTTGGGAACAAGGAATATAGACCATGTGTGAACATAAAGGACTGTACTGTATGAAGTGGTACTTGCTATGGTAGATAATTAACTGCATGTGTGTGCACAATCTGACTTTTACTACTGTGCAAACAATGAAATATTGAATAGGAACAGAGGCTGTTGCATCTGCTTTTAGTTCTTCTGTAACTGCTGAAATGATACTTTGTCCAGTTCTGGTACAGAGGGCCCTAAAGACATCACTGAGCTGAACAGGTTTCTGAAAAGATGAGAGCAATTAAATCATCGGCAACACTGTCACCAGTAAAATAAAGTTCTCTGAAGCAAACCAGTGAAGGCTAGGGAGTTTTGTCCTGTCTGTTAGTATCTTCACCTGTGCAAATGAGCCACTTAGAGCACAGCAACACTGCCTTGGGCTTTGTAATGGGTCTGGTTTTGCGGGGGGAAAGCAGAACCTTGAAGATGGGCGTTAGCAGGGAAAAATGGTTTGACTTGCTCTTCAGAAACTTGATGTGTGAACTTCTGTTTCAAGAGCACATGGAAGAGCGGAAAGCTTTTTTTTGAGCTACAGGGAGGTGATTTTGCAACAAAATAAATTATTTTATATTACATACTCCTTGTTCTTGGAAAATATTGGACTCCAAGTCTCAGCAAGTGATTTTAGCAGAAAAATAAAATTATTTTGGTTTTGATTCTTTTTGCCAAACATGATAAAGGCATTTATGAATGAGCTAGTCTGGATGTTCTTGAAATGTGACATCCCAAGTTGAGGAATCAGATGCCCTCTAATTTTTCAAGTGCTTTACTAAACTCTTTCCAAGCCACTGAAATAGTTGTATTTTTCAAACAAAACTTGTTTTACCTCTCTAGAACAAACACACAAGCCCTCAGAACCAACCCCCCCATCTCCTGTTACCTGCTAAAGGAAGTATTTGTCAAATTTGCTTGTAGTGAGAAGGGTGGCTGGGGCTGGAAGACGTTACCACGGTCAGAGGCTTTCTTGCTGACCTACTTACACAGGACTGATCATACTGGATCAGACTCCAGCTTGCTATCCTGTCTCCAAAGTTGTTTTTGTGTAAGGTGAAGGGATCAGACGCACAGTGTTGCAAGACCTGACTGCCTCTTCACCAAATTTTCCAAAGGACTTAGTACAGTTTCACCCGGGCAAAGTGGGGAGGAGATAAGGAGCTTCTTCAGGACCCGAACAGCTTTCCAGCACCCTAAGGGTGCTGTAAGGGATGTTTTTCTGAGTAGACCCAGCAGGGATGGTTTTTGGAGGAAGCTGCATTTATGAGCTGTTTGTACCTGCAGCATACATGGAATAAAAATGACCTCAGCCCAGGATGTCTTAATAATAAATGTATCTTCACCTCGTTTCACGTAACTTCAGAAATTGTCTTTGTTGGGTGGAAAAAAACTGCCTTCATGTTTGGGACCATTATTGAAATGTAGCTGTTGGCTGCAATCAATAAAGCAGTTCTGACTAAAATAAAATCAAAACAGTGGCTAATGGATGTTCGGAAAAGGATACGAGGAGGAGAAACTTGCATATTTCCTACTAATCATCTCCTGTCTTCCAGACATTTTTCAACACACAGAGAGACTTCTGGAGACAGGCTTCTGTGCATTTAGTAACCATGAATGCATTTTTCTTTTCATGAATTTGCACAGCTTCCCTGTGAACTTTTATCCCCCATCTTTTAAGATAACAGTTGTTGCCATTAAGATTATTGTCTCTATTAGATTAATCATTTTTAATAGAGAGGAATCTCAGGTGTCCTCCTGACAAATTCCTGCAGTTGTACTATGCCCTGACATGTCTAATGCTGGGTAAGCAGCTTCTGTAGATATAAATAACAATGTCTCTTTTGGTATATTAAACATGCTAACAATTCTTCATTGCTGAAATACTGCATTGCCCTAGACCTAGGATGCTTTATATTTATCATGGTGGTGAACTTAGGGTAAGTACTTCTTCAGAAGATATTCCTATGCTGACTGCTTTTCTTAGCTGGCAACTCTGTTCTCTGTGAAGATCAGAAAGATTTCCCATTAGCTGTGAACTTAGGCATAGTTCCTGTGTCTCTGTTTTGGGAAGGAGAGAGATGATCCTAACTGCAGATGATTCTGTTACTGAGATTTTCTGCCTTTTAGCATTTTAGAAATTGCTGGCACAGTTATCAGTATGACAGTCTTCACAAAAATTAGTTCTGTTGCACAGAATTACCTTTTTGCTCTAAGTCTGGAACTAGTCGGACTGGACTTGGCTGGTCTTTTTCAGGGTAGGGAGGGCAGAAAATGCCTTCTGTTCTCATACTAGTCTTAATAGTCAAGCTGTGATTCCCTTGTTACTGTTTCTGAAATGTATAATGTAGCTGGAGATGAAAATGTTAAAAGAGAATCCTGTTTTTTTGGAATTAAGGTCATCTTTGGTTTTGATAAGCCAGTGTATGCTGCAAAGCCTACGTTGTGTGGGCTCATCCTGAATGTGATGCCTGCCCTGGTACGTGTGTCTTACAAGGAATCATTTTAGGTTTTCAATTTGAGATACTGAAGAAATGCTCAGAACCTGCATGTGCGACTGACAAACATGGGAAAAGCATCTTGTAGAGTAATCAGGAGAGAAATTTAAGGTATTTGTTTTGTTTATATGGCTTGATTCTTAAAGACTATACTAAAACATGATCCCTGCTACAGAAGGGAAGGTCTGTTCCTGAGCAGGATGTTTCACAAGTGGCTTCCTGCGACTCCAGACCAGTGGCACGACCCCCATTTTAACTGCTGCAGCGTGGCCCTGTTCACACACTGAACACACATAATATAAAAACACAGTTTGGTTTTTTCGATGCTAATTAGGACCTTCATATTTCACTCACTGTTTGGAATATTAGCAATTCTAGCTGGATAAAGCTTAGGTTATCTGCTTGGGAAGCAGTATGGATGGGAAGGGATCGAATGAAGGATTTCTTTTTCATAGTCATAATGTCTTCTCCCGATTAATTGATAACTGCCCCTTTGAGGATAATTAGTTTCTGTTTTTCAGCTTTGTAACCCAGCAATTCTCATCTGACAGACTGCAAGATTTGGAGTTGTTCTCAAAAGAAACAGCCCTAAAATCTCACTTTTTGGTTCAGTTTTGGCAGCATGGCACCTCCGCAATTTTATGCTGCTGTCTTGTAAGACTCCATTTCACGATATACTCAGTACAATGAAGATTTTACTTCCAATAACTGTAAATAACTGAAGGGAAGAAAATGACATTGCAATGACATTGTAATGAGCAGGAAAAAGGTGAAGATCCATCCTATCATCTTCCCCATTCTCCTCCTCCCAGCCGTTGTGAGATTTTTTTTTTTTTTTATCACTTGCCAATGTGTGACTTAGCTGGAAATCCATTATTCTTTCAATGAGAAGTGACGTCTTTCTCGTGAGCTGAAGGGGTGCTACACACAGAACAAGTGCCCTGATCTTGCTGAACTTGTGCAAGATGCTGGCTTCCCGTTTTTGGGGTTTGGCTACTCCCCTTTAGTCACAGCAGGTACCATGAGGCCTCAATGTATAGCGTTCCTTGCTGTCAGGGGGAAGAAAGGTTACTACACCTATGCATGGTCTAATCCACGTGATGGACAAATTTCCACTGCGTTTCATTGCTGTTTTTTTCACATTTTCACACCAAATTCATTTAGCCTTGTTTACAAATGATCTGAACTACAGCGTGTACACATGGCATTGACTTCAGAGAACTCCAGCCCTATTTCTGTGATGCTTTTCTTTCCACTGCTCTTGTATATGCTGCTCAGCCAGAAAGCAGCAGCATCTTTGTTCTTCAGGTATTAAAATTTAAAATAGAAGTATCTTCAAAGACTCTTGTAGAAC
>VYZV01014201.1:0-13047 GCA_013401275.1 Pandion haliaetus | reverse complement strand
CAACTATTTAAGACAAATACAAATTAAGACCCTCTATTGCAACTAAGCTTGCAGCAAGGAAATTGCTTGTACTTTAGGTATCTGTCTCCTCATTGCAAAGCATTTAAAATTCATCATAGGGACTGGTATCAAAATGGATTTATCAGTGCAAGAGTATTCTTTGAGCTACATTCCTGGAACTGCTTCTAAAACCTAGATTATCCTGAGTTTTAACCTAAAAAATAGGTGCAATTTGTGCTTTATAATGGACTCCACGCTGATTAACAATGAAAGACTCTAAATCTCCAGCAATCCCTGCAGAATATCACTGGCTTTTCTCTCACACACAACTAAAACTTCATAAAAGTCAAATGTTGTGCAGGAGTGAATAAATACAGTTTAGATCCATGTGAAGGGAATACAAACCAGTAATTTTTCTACTGTCATATTCTAACTGCTGAAATAGAAAAAGGATTTTTTCTGTCCCTTATGTCAGCTCCAACACAAGATTAAGAGCTTAAGTGAAGTGGCTTGTAGTTCAACCTAGTTCTTGACAAGAGGTAACACCCGTACATCTCGGCCAACTCCCTAACAGTGCAATTTAAGGTACCATTTAATCTGAGGCAATGCTGGCCTAAAAGTATATATGAAGCCCATCTGACTCCCTACTCTTCCCTCTGTAACAGGCTACTGCCACTAGCCGAATTCCCGCTCTGCTAATCACGTACTCTTTAGCAGAAGAAGAGAAGCTGTATTGATGCAATTACTACAACTTGCGTCTCAGCTTTATTGCTGTTTTGGCCAGTGCATTGAGAGTAAGATCAGTTTTTTCTTGCAAACTCAGGTGTTAGCGAGGCTTTCTAGATTCAGAACAATCACAGAAGCAGGGCTGTGCATATAAAAGGCAACTGATTTCTTTCCAGTAAGGTGTTCTCATTGAAATGTTATTTCTAAGCAATCCAAGCTGTTACTCTCCTTGCGTCCAGCGTTGCTGCCAGCTATAAGCTGCAGAATGCTCACAAAAACAATCCTAAAAGAATGGAAGTAACTGAACCAGATCTGTTCTGCCTGTATGTCCCTCAAAATGAAGAGAGGTTATCTCCTATTTCTTCCAGACAGGGGAAGGTTGGCAGGCAAATTTCATTTTCCTTTCCAATGGCAATCACCTGACTTGGCTGAAGCAATTCTAGCTCTTATTTGCTTCTAAGGTGGAATTCAAGTAAAGAACAGAATGGACTAGGCGAGCTGCCCTTTTCCTGGTGAACCAAACTGACTTTTGCTAACATTTAAAAACAAACAGTTCTCAATGAGTCACCAGAGAACTGTGCAAGGGGAAAAAGCCTGAAACTAAAAAAGCTAAGGTGTGGCTCCTTCCCCAAGCTGAAATGAGTGCACTGAATGAATAGATTAGGTCAGAGTTTTCGCTGAGTAAATGCAGGGAACACAGACAAACTGCATGCCAGCACACTCCAGCAGCTAATCACATCTAACATTATCTTAGGATGACTTCTCCCAGTTACCTAAATTGTTTGTTCTCCATTAAATAATTCACCTGGTTTCTTCTCTCCTTTCAAATGAGCTTATTTTCAGACAAGCTACCCTTGACTTTTGATCTCCAAAATACTTTATGTAAGCACCACCTCTGAGTAATTTAAAAGCATAACTAACTTAAACACTTCATTATGTTATCTAAACAAACCAACTTTATTTAAAATACTTTGGGCAATATCAAGTATGTAGTATTTCTGTTCAGGAAGTTCTGCAATGCTTGAAAAGGGGTTAACCCAGATGGAAATACTGTGTTTTGAGTTATATTTGACACATGCACTTACTGCAACACTGACTGCAAAGTCAGTTTATACTGGGCTCAATATATTGCCCCTTATTTAAGTTCTGGTAGAATAATACTGAAGTACTGGGACTTTCCTTCATCCAGGCTAAGTTCAAATTTTCTGAAATATGGGAGCTGCAGTAGCATCGTGTGTCAGCTGACTTTCTGGAAAGACAGAAAAAGTCTCCACCTTTAAACTCCTAACAAAAAATGGCCATTAACTATAATTAATACCTCAGACAGTCTGCAAACTGAAAAGCAGTTCCAAGTACTTGTAGGAAAATAAAGTAAGCTACTTCTCTGTTCCTGTTTCATAGTAGATTAGGTACACTAAAACAAACTTTGTAATTGCAAAACAGTATAATAAGATGTATAGCTAAAAATAATTTGTGCACTAATTTTTATATCAGGGACTTCAGTCACTTTAGGAAAGGAATCACAAGTGGCTTTTATACAAGCTAAACCATCTATATATAGAGCACACAAGTTTGTTTTTGTCTCTTACTAACATAAACATGGAGTAATTTTCATGACTTGTGCACTTCTAAAAAAAGTTCACTGGGTTTTCAAGAAGGCATCTCTTCAGTCATCAAGTTTTAAAATTTAATCAGTGTTGTACATTGGCAGCTTCTGAAATAATCCCGGTTTAGTTTGTTGATAAAAAAAAATTTAGAACATGTAACTGGCAGCATTTGAGTTTAAGCTGGCAAAAGTTCTGAAAAACCAGACTGCCAATCAAAAAAACCCTATTACTCAAGGATCTGACATCACACCAATGCCTAATAAAGCTTTGCAGTGACAGTTCCTTTAATTAAAAATAGAGCCTTAGACTCATAAATTATGTAGCATTTAATTTGTTGATATCAGAAAACTCAACACACCCATCTAATGCCCATATAGTGTTATTGCAGTTATGCCAAATGGGATCCATGCCAACCAGATTGCTGGACACTACATTATTCACATTTTCAAAAGACAGCACCCAGTTTAGTCAGGAAGCATTTCATGAATAAAGATGAGACCTATCTGAAAAACTGAAATAATAACTCATCTCTAAAGAATGTATCAGTAAAGAACAGAAACAACTATCATCTAGTTGTGCCAAAATTCAACATAAAGAGGAAACACTTACTGTAACAACACAGGCTTAAATTCATGTAATGGAAGACACTCAAAGCGAATCTCTCTTTTCCTGCGCTCCCTCTAGCAATGTGAAACATTTACCCAAGCTGTACTCCCTTGACATTTTCCAGGAAGGCAGTGACACGACCAACAGTTCAAATGCCACATCTAGCCTTTTTTACTGTGGGAAACACAGTCACCACACACTATCGCATACTTGCCATTTGGGGTCAGCAGCAGCATTTGCTATCTACTGCAGAATGCAACCAAAATCAAACTTTTAGTGCATGGCTAGTTTGTTACCTGATTATTTTTCTCAGGATAGAATGAAGTGCCTTGATTTCTTCTGAGTGACTAAAACTAGGCAGATGGCCTCCAAGTGCTTCACAGAACCTTTCTGCCTCTTCCCAGGTCCTGGTTCGCAGCACTCGCTCACTGTGGAAGAACTTTACAACAGCCAAACATCAGAGTAGAAAATGACACAAGTGACAGCATTTTTGAAACACTCCTGTACTACTCAAATATGGCCACCCTAGGTAGGAATGAATAACTGGTATTTCCACAGGGAGAGAGCTTGACTTCTTGACAATTATTTAATTTTTTTTTTCAGTTTGTTTGACAACAGCCAGACTCTGAAGTTTAGCTGACAAAATTTGTTTCAAATGCAACGTACTCCATATGGCAGACTTTCTCTGTTTTTCTTTACCAGGAAGATTTTAGAAAACAACACCCAACTCATTCCAAAACTGCAAGCCAAATTATATGTTTTAAGGGATGTTGTTCTTTGAAATTTATGGTGAACTGCAAAGTCCAATGTTCATTGAAACCAGGCCCATTTGGGTGCTGCAGGGGAAGAAAGTTCTTTGGCACTCCCTTTGCTACCTGTATGTATCGAGTTGCATACTTGGCTCATACACCTCAGCTAGCATGTCCACTTGATCCCCTTGACTTCAGTCCAAGCCAACTCCCATCAGCTGGATCTCTCTGCACAGACATGCTGTACTTGGTCAACAAGAGTTTTGGAGAAACTGCCAGGGCCAGCTGTCACATCCCATCAGCTATGGGACAGCTGTGCTGCACATCAGCTAGACCCATCCCTTCAGGATCCTCGCCCACAGCCTTGTTATTCAAGCGGGGTTTCCCCACTTCGCTACATGAGCTGTTTACAAGACAGTTCATTGCAGACACTAAGTCTAGAAATAATGAATAAACAATCCAATAAACAGCTTCAGTTTTAACTTGATTTGATTGTTAATAGGAGGGGAAAAACCTGCATTTCTAAGTATAAACTTGTTTAAGCCATTCCAACTAACAGCATGGCTGCTTACTTCCACTATTTACTTCAAAAACAGTAAAATACAATTGAGGCTGCACTTTTTTTATGAAGTTTGATATCCATATTTAAACCAGAGAAAATCCCACCTCTCCTATCTACACTCTTAGAATATGGAAAGGAGAAGGACAAGGGAAGGCAATGCAAAGCACTTTCCTTCCCTATTAAGGTGTCTCTGCATGCCAGATGACGGCAGGCAGGCTAGGATACAGACATGGCACTTTCCAACAGCACCAGGCTCCCAAGATGGCAGCACAGGGTGAATGCTGTTGCCCCACTCAGCTCTGATGGGCAGAGCTGGCCGCAGAAAAAGCAGGGAGAGGCACACTGCATTTTTCAGGAATCGGCAGAGGATGATGCACGAGAACATTTGGAGGCAGTCAGCCTGAATCAACATTAATTCCTCCTCCCAGGGTAAAACATCTTTGAAATACCCTTCAGAGCAGCTCTAAGCCACAAAACGACTTGTCACACGCTTGCTGCAAGACAGCAATGAACAACATCTAACGGGAATAACATTTTACCTTGTAGCAGGCAAGGCCAGATCCATTGTGCCACCCAGGGGGACAGGGATCAGTTGGCTTTGGGAGCACTTCTGGCTCCTTGGGCAGCCCGATGTATTTTTTGCAGACAGAAAATGCTTTAGTGGTTTTACAGTCCTTAGTTTCCCACTTTCCAAGAGACCTTCCACTGGGCATGGCCACACATCCTCCTGAAAATGCTAAGATTTAAGCCACCAAAGACATATTTAAAACTATTGGCTAGTTTTCCAAAAAGTCCGTAGATTTCTGAATGACTATTTTATTTCATGCTTGCAGTTCTGTAACATGGTACTCCAATGTTTGCTCAACATAAAATGATAGATTTTTATGTATTTTTTTGTTAATTTTACCTGGTTGCAAGGAATTCCAGTTGGTGTATGTCACAGCTTCAGTTTTTTCCCCATCCACTGTACCCCAGGAATATATTCCCGATTGGCTAATATCCTGCAAACCGGTCCAGAAGTGTTTTTCTTCAACTTTGGTGTGTTTTCTAATAAGACTGTTTATAAATTCTTGCTCAAATCTGTAAATTCACAGATAAATTTCAGTCAGTATTTGAAAAGTATCTGGAACTACTGAGACAATTTGAAAGCCAGGCATATTATGACATGAGTTAGTTCAAGTGGTTGTCCAGGCATTCCCGTATTCAACACAGGGTCAGCAGGCTGTGAATACGCATACTTCCAAGCAGGTTATACACTGTAGGTTTACCATTATCACACCCTGGAAAACACAGTTTGCTAGTTCTCTGCAAAAGCAATTCTATCTATGTTTTTTCTTTATAAACTACTAATTAGCATACAGAGGTTTTAATCTCTGACTGTATCTCCAGGATTGTACTGTAATACATGCCCATATATTACAGAGATGGTCTTTACCTGTTCATCACTGTAAGATTGCACTGTGCTCCAAATGAAACTTCCGTTTTATAAATCTTGTAACAGTAGTTTCCATGTCTCTCCCATCCCTGGTTAAAGAATGAAAAACATGTTTATACATAACCACCTAATTTAGGCATTATCTACAAGAGAAAATAAATCATTGCTAACATTGGTTAGTGCCCACAAGCTGGCACAGCATATACAAGAAAGAAATGCAGTGCATCACATACACGGTCCAGTATCATCAACTCTCAGATTCACAGCTCTAAGTAGTAACACAAGCACAGGAATAAAATACACCACTGGTTGAGCTCGACTGTGCAGAGTCTTCTGACTGCTATGTGCATTTAAAGAGAAACACAAGGGCGACAGCCTAGTCCTATTAAAAACAATAAGAGTTTTCATGCTGTTCCACCAATGTCGGGATTCAAAGAGAGGAATAATAAGAGGGCATTACTAGTGTTTCCTTACTTCTCAAAAAAATATTTTATACAGAAAATGTGTGAACTTGAATTTCTCTATTATTCAAATCTTTTCCCCTATATTTACACTGAAATTTCAAAAAACATTAATGTGTTACCTCTTTGCTAGCTTACAAATGCCACCAGTGTCTGAACAGCACAGCAAGCTTTAACTCTACATGCTGGCAGTCTCTGAAGAGATGGGAGTAAAAATACCCCCAGGTTGTGCAGAAAGAAAGACAGGAGGTAAACATGTTTCCCGTTGCAGGCACCACCATCCCAAGATTGTTCAAAACAGAAAAGACTTCTTTTCAAGCCTTATTTATGCTGTAACATGCTATACTGTAAAAAAAAAACCCCACCACAACAAAACAACCAAAAAACTCCCCACCTTTTTTCAAGTCAAAGAACAAAAATAAGAGCCAAATGAAGTGTAACAGAAACCTGATCTCAATTATCAATTTCTGCGTATCTTTGTGTTGCAAAGTGCTTATCCTAAACTTTAAAACATACTTAAAGCAAAGATGACAGAAAAAACGGCATTAGCAATTATACTTCTAGTAATTTTTTTTCAAACAAACAAATAAAACGCAACATCTCCTGGATCCAAGCTCATAATACTTTCATCAATAAACAGAGTGGTAGTGCATCCAAAGCCTACTTAGGAGAATCTGAACTTTGGCTCATGCTATATAAATGTCCTTTTTCAGCTAAAATGTTCCATAGATTTTATTGTATGGGCAAGAAGGAAATGAGAAGTAGAGGAAGTAAGTGATTTTATGCAGGTTTCTGAACCAAGTGAAAGTATAAGAAACAGACTTCCTATTACCTCTTCCAATGAACAACTTCTATCTGATTTTGTTTCATTCAAAATCTCTCCTTTTTTCTTGCACACATATTTCAATTTTTCTTCACAGGATTTGACTCTCCACTGTCCCAACTGTGAGAAGAAAAGGGGAAAAAAAAGTATTTAAAACTTAAAATCTAAAATCTTTCCATTTCCATAGCGCGGGGGCTGGAGTTTTCATAAAGCGAAAAGCCAAAATGCCTCTAGCAAAAACACTGTGGGCGGGATGCCCTGGATTATATGCATAGGTGCACGTTTGGAAGGGAGAGAGAAAGCTGACAAACGCAGAGATGGGAGGATTCTGGATCATATCTGAAAAGGGAAGAAAAGGCCAGAGTGGTGCCAACTCTCTCAGATTAGGGAGGGAATGGGTGCAGCAGGTGTGCTCAGCTTACTGTGGAGGCAGGGATGAGACAGAGCAGAGGAGCTGGGCACATGAGCTCCACTGCCAGCCTGACAGCACAGCAAGCAGATGCTTGCCCCAGTTTTCTACTCAATCTGGGAGATGGGACGCAGCCTGCTTCCCTCTCCACTCACCTCTGTGACCTCCTCCTGACCCACCCCTTGCTTCTTCTGTACTGTATCCCCCCAGTGTCTATCCTCTCCTCTTCTCTTCCCGAGGTATCCCGCCACCCATCCTCAGAAAGGATGGCCCAAACTGGTCCTGGAGATGACTGAACCCAACTTTTCCTTTCAATAGTTCGGCCCACCTCCTTCCTAGCTCTCTGCCCCAGACACGCAAGAATACAGTAACCCAAAATGCAGAGTGACAAGGACAACTGGCTGGCCAACAGCAGCAGCAGTCTCAGAGCTGTGAGCAATTTCTTCCATCCTTTGCAGCACACAGCTACCAAGTGTTGGCTAAATAATTTTTAAAAATTTGCTTGTACAAAAATTATTAACGGTATTTTAAAGATTATTCCAGAAACAAAATCAGTTATCTGCTTGAACCCCCTCCTTGACTTTCACACACATCAATGTTGCCTCTCCTATGACGGGAAAAAAAACCTAAAAAATCCAACACTGTATTCCTACCTCGCCCGAATATGACACGCAGTTAGGAGTGCTGTTAAAAGGAACTTTTGGTTCATTCTGATCCCAATAAGTAAAAACCACAGCTGAGTGATCTGACCATTTGAACAAGGTTGGTACGTCTTCATTCCTGAGACCCATCCACATTTCTTCTTTAGCATCTGTAATTTAAAATTAGGACAACACTGTAGTTTCAAAATAATATTCCAACTAATTGGAGAGGAATGTGAAATCAGCAGAATTAGGTTTTTATCACTATACTGCACAGCATAAATGCCACAATTTTTTTTCTTACAGTAAGAAAGGGGATTTGAGACAAGTGCAATGTATTTTCATTATCTTGTTTCTTAACTTATGTTCATGATTATAAGTAAGTTTCACAGAGAAGGTAACAAACAGAAAAAAACCCAACCCAGAAATAATGAACACACAAGCAAAAAAACTTAACCAAGTTTACTTTTTGGAGCGCAGACAAAAACATAAGACCAAAGAGTATAGATAACATTCATTAGTTCAGTGACCCAGTAGTCAAAATAGTGACCCAACTATCCACTGTTCTCTTTGAATGAGAAAATTAAACGCAAGGTATTAGGCAACTAGAAGTAGGTTACCCCAGTAAATGAATAAACAAATAAATAAACAAACAAATAAATAGATCAAACTGAAACAAGAGCTAACACAGTGGGCCTGGACCTGAACAGCAACACTCCCACCAAGCCTCTTTACAAGCTCAGCATTAGCACCTTCATTTAAAAGCTAGAAGTTATGACAATCATATGCTAGAACATGGAAAGCGGTTTATAATTTTTGGTGTGCAGCACTTGGTGCTTGACCTTTATAAGTATCTCAACTCACCATTATGAAGCTTTGTAACAACCAGTTCGACATCTGCTAATGAGTGTATGCTGATGAGGTTACTCTTATTTGCTTTGCACAACTCATCTGCTGTACTCCAAGGTGCCTGGTTGTTTATCAGCATGTAGCAAAAACCATTGTGGGGAACCCAGCCCGAATCACAGTGAGTATCCAAGTGTCTCCAAAACTCTAATAGTGAAGAGAAATGGAATTAGAGGCTTTTGTTTTACACTGGCTAGTGCAATGGGTTGGCATTTCCTTCGTGTTTTAAATCCAGCAGCACCTTGAAAACCAGCCAGAATGCAGCAATCAGAATGCATTCACATCTCTTCATGGCTAATGTTTTAAGAAAGGGTCACAGTTTAGTCAAGCAAATAGACTTGACCAAGCAGCATTATGGGGATTCGTAATATTCTGGGGCCATGAAAAAGGCAAAAGGAGAGAGAAGTTAGTGGGAGTGAAAGTGAAAAGCTGGAATGCATTGCATCAAGCTGGTCTTAGTGTAAGCGAAAGGTGCAGAAGTAATTGTAATCAAGATTTCAAAAGCAATTAAAGGCAAACCAAGTTACTTCATTACAGGACAGCACCTTCAAAAAAAGTTCCTAGTTTTGTTCTAGCAGGGCTTTGCACTTTTATAGGGCATTATTATCTATATGCAGTATCACACATAAGACCAATTTTTAATAGATTGCAATGAAACAAATGCTTAATTTTAAATATTTTTTTTCTTCTTAAAATGAATATATTCAAGAATTCCAACTGTTTTTAATGCATGCTGAAAAAGGTATATACTAATAGCCTTTCTGGTTCAAAACACAATATAAAATACTCCAATCACAAGAATTTTGGTTTTTAATTAATAAAACACTGTATAAACACTGGTAACAACTCCACATATCCCACTGAGGAGCCAGAGAACAGATAAGGATGGTTAATTGACAACTAGTTTTCAAGGAATCATTGAAAAATTTGAACCAGTTTAGTTAAATTTAAACTGTTTATTACTTTTTTTCCCCTCAAAGGCACAGAGCCCTCCTGGGGGAGCTGGAGAGAATGGGCCTTAGCCAGAGACACTCCATGACACTTTCCACCTCCATGACACTGCTTCATCTCTCTTATCCCCTAGTCCTCCCCCTCATCCAAGGACAATCATCTTCCAGTAAAAATTTTCCCATGAGAGCCCCACAAGCATGAGCCCTGGAAACTGGGTAAGGCCAAAGAAGAAGAACATGGAAGAACAGCCGATGGATATGGGAAGGGTTGGACATCCAGGTGTAGGTAAGTGGCCAAAAGTATGGAAGCAGTTGTATGGCACAGCTCGACATTGTAAAAATGGAAGGACTGTATGTGTGTGTGTAGGGAGGAGAGAATAAATATCTCCTGTTATGCTGTTATGGATCCAGTAAAGATTACACACTGGGCAAGCTACCAATTCTTGCACCCTGATTTCCAGTGCTGGGCCTGGTTTCAAAGGATAGTAAGGTCATTTAACTACTTCTATCTGAATTCAACAGACTTTGATCCAAGCCCCAGGTAGGTTCCATTTTATGCCAATACACACCAAGAGTGAGAGAAATGGGCTTACAACAGAGATGGAAAGGTTCGAGGTGCAACTGCCAGTTCCAGACTTTCAGTAACACATGAAAGAAGGCACAAGCCATGGAAGAAAACATGATGAAAAGGGCAGGACTGTGCTGGGAAATGCTTTACATGTGAATGAAAAAGCTGCAAAAAATGAAAGGTGTTTGTGATGCATCAGCTTGACACTGAAGATATGGAGTTTGCTTCTGCTCTGCTAAAAAAACCCAAAGCTGTTGTGAAAGTGTTTCGGCAGAGATGCCTAAGGTGGCTTGGGGAGGGAAAAAAAGACTCCATAAGTGAACATTACACTCATATTAACATATGAAAAAAAATTGCAAGCTGTCCTACCTGGGAGGCTTGAAACTTCATTGATTGACTTTTTGCAAATATATGGAAGTGGAGTCCCACAGTGGTAACTCTGCCACTGACCTGAGGCAGCATTCATCACCACACAGCTAGTCCCATCCAGTGGGGACAAACTCTGCATATCTGTAGACAGGAACAAATAAAAAACAGAAGAGCACAAGTTATCAAACAGTAAGGTAGTGACTCTTCTTTTTTCTCTTGGTTTTCAATATAAGAATAATATACTTTGCATAGTACAGCACCTTGTATTCAAAGAACATAACTTGCTTTGAATGAAGGCACCTGTCCTACCACAGGTCCCACAGAAAGTTTTTTGTAAGAGAGAAAGTTTCAGAATCAAGGAATCTGGACTTCTTTTCCAATGTTTAATCATAGAACCAGGAGGAATGTTCTATTTACAATACAACAAACCCTTGGCTGAGCACTTTCCCAGACTAGAAATATCTCAGGGGAGAACCCTTTTTGCAGCCCTCAGTTTCCTTTGGCAGCCCCTTTCCAGCCCCACTCCAAACACAGCTCTGCACTCCTTCTCTCAATGCTAACCATAATGCTTACCTTAACAGAAACCTGAGACAAGGCCCCAAATTAAAAATATCAGAGAGGAGAACTCTTTTTTGCAGTTCCCAGCTTCCCTTGGAGCCCCTTTCCAATGATACTTTTTGGCTTTCTCTTTCTTTGAGCCCCAATGCAAACCTGAGCTGTCCCCTACACAGAGCACCTCAGCTCCCCCTGTACTGGGTTTGTTCAGTCTCACATAGAAAAGGCTCAGGGTGGATCTTAGTTCTTCTTGGGAGAGTACAATGGAGACAGGGCCAGGCTCTTTTCAGAGATGTACAGTGAAAGGACAAGAAGTAATGGGTATCAAGTTTTCTGGTATCAACTTGCAGCTAGCAAAATTCCTGTTAGATACCAGTCAGTATTTTTCACAAGAGGGGTAGACATTAGTATGTCTGCAGACCAAATTATGCCACTGTAACTCAGGATAGTCTAGTCTCCAGCTCTGCACTGCAGTGCCACAGTGTCATCACAGTTCCAGAAGAAGGTGCAGCCAGTAGTACAAGCAACAGAAAGGTCCTTAACCTTTTCAAATGACAGACCACATTTGGAAAAATCACAGAGAAATTTCTTAGTAAAGCTTTCAAAGAACTAACAGAAACCACTTCTTATCATTTCACAGAATTCATGTTGCAGCACTATTCTAGAAACTGAAGAAAAAAAGAGTATTCCATTTAAAAAGGTGAAATTCAGCTTGAATGACAGAACAATATTAGCTTCAGTATCCCTGATTATTAATCCTCCAGAATTCTCATATACACACATCCATGACATATTTGTGAGAATATTACAAATACATGCTGAAAATTCCAAACAAGCAAGACTCTCACCAATTCGATTAGGAACTTGAGAGTAATTAAAAAAGGTTTTTCAAAGGTTTTATACTTCTTTTCATCTTCACCTCAAAACAAGTTTAAGCAACCTTGAAGTTTAAAACCACAAGTTAGGCTTCTAAGTAATGTCAGTCCTTGCACATACATCAATAATTGTAATATTTGAGGGAAGTCAATGCCATTTTGTCAGTAGGAGTAGAAATTTAGCAGCTAAAGAAGCTGTAGATTCTTTACTAAAATGGACCTCAAAGATATTATTTAAGTTTTACCTTTTTAGAGATTTATTAACCTAATCATCCACAAATATAGAATGAGTGCAGAAAGATTCACTAGCCAGGAGGAAAAGATGCTTTCAAACTTTTAACAGAAATGGAACAAGAATGATTATTTTGATGAAGTCTGATAGAGATGGGTGGTAAAAAAAAAACAAAACAAAACAAAAAACAACTAGTTAGTATTGTAAATATAGTTAATACCACCAGAAACATCATTACCTGGATGCCAGTTGAGAAAATTCAAAGGTTTGTGATCTGACCACTGCCAACCTCCAGAAACGTCCAGTTGATTTAAGCCNCCAGAAACGTCCAGTTGAGTTAAGCCAATCCAAAAGATCTCAGCAACATCATCTTTAGCTTTTTTTTTTGTTTTTAAAGAAAACAATTAGTACAAAATGCTCATCCTTTACTGGTCTCCTTTAAGTTAAAAATGTGATCTGAAAGGGCACGCATTTAAGGAGAGAAAGATTTCTACTATAATCAGACACGCAAACTTTCTTGAACTGAGGATGAATTCACTCACACAAGTCTTCCCTCCCAATACCTTCAGATGT
>VYZV01014200.1:15882-51836 GCA_013401275.1 Pandion haliaetus | reverse complement strand
TTTGTAATAAAAGCAATGAATTTGCTTTTTTCCTTCAATACTAGCGTGGTAGAGAATAATACTAGAGGGACTTTCCAGGCACAGTGCTCCCAGGAAGGAGATCAGTAGCACAGCAGTAGTGTGTTAATGAGATGCCTCTCCAGTGGTGTGTCTTGGTTTCTGACGGTCCAGACAGGCCTCAAAGAAGCTATTAGAAGACAAATACTTATCAGAGAGTAAAGACTTATTTATTATTTGATAGTGTGTTTCAGAGATTATTTTTTTTTTGAGTAGTTTACATTTCTGTTTGCTGAGCACACATGTATTTGCAAAAACCCAAATTTGGAACTTTTTGTCTTGTTCCTGTTCATAGTCTAGTGTCCAGACCCACAAGTGTCTGTTTTCTCTTTGCTGCCAGCTTTGACATATCAGTTGCATTTGGAATTGATTATTCTGGGCTCGGTTTTGGATCAGTCTTGCAAGCCACCGACTGTAGAGCTGCTGCACAGCTGCTCTTATTAGCCTCCAAGTACCTTAATGCAACTTGGTAGAACTTGTAGGTTTTTCTTTTACAAAAAATGCCTTACTTCTTTAATCACAGTATGCAATACATTGCTGACAAGTAAGAATTATGTTTTACAATGCACTGCCCAAAACTGTCCAGCATAATAAAAAGCCCACTAAGTAACTTGATATATCACTTGATATAGTAACTTGATAGAACACTTCAGAAGCCAAATTCACACGGTTCTGTAAACTTTTTTGACTTAACTGAGTTAATTATTACCTTCCATAAATGCAGTAGAAATTGATACACAGAATGGAAGCAGCTGTTATAGTCTAGGATAAATATTAACAGCTAATGTGTTGGTTAGTCACGCACACATAGGCTGCTATGGGCAAGTTTACTTTTCAGTGTGAATATTATTCATTGAAATATTTAAGCCAAATAGTTTGAATACAGTAACTCACACAGTGTTAAATATACACCTTTGGGGATTTTAAAATTTACATCTTTTCAAGTGTAGTGCATGAAAGCCTTTGCCCTCAGTGAGAAAGACTGAATGTTCAGCTCCAAGGGAGTCAAACAGGAAGCAGAGCTTTGGAAGCTTTGCTGAGACTCTCTCACCTATGATACAAGGCAAGGGAGGCATTGTGGTCTTTAAAGTCAGATCATGTATTTTCATTTCTCCCAAGCCCTTACCCACAAGGTTCCAGAATTGTATGTTAATTTTCAGTTAAGTTATTTATTTGGTAATCTAGGAGAGGAAAGTTTTGAAAGCATCTAAAGGACCTTCAGGAAATTGAAAATATTTCTTTTTCTCCCAGAGTAATGTCCAGCCGCTGTAATCTGCTGTAGATTTTTGTTGTTAAAAGTCTCATAGTCAGACAGAGAAAATGACCAAGTCAGGGAATTTGCAGCTTGATTCCAAATATGGCAAGGGGCACTACCTTAAAAATTGATCTCCTGAGCCTATTTCAGATACAACTAGTACAAAACAGAAAACAAAACAAAACAAAACCAAAAATCTTACTTAGTCTTCATCAATGATTTTGCCTTCAGCATTTAATTTTTCACTTTGGAAACTTTTCTCCTTCCATAATAGAATTTAAATTTGTTTCTCTCTACACAGAGTAGCCCTTTTTTACCTTTTCTTTTTTTTTTTAAGTTTAATACAGCAGTCATGTGGAATTCTCTTTTCATTAGTTTGATGCAATTGTCCTGGAGACTGGAGTTATGAGTTGTCAAGTACTCTGTCTGAATCAACAGGTGAATAATACTGAAATACATTAGGAAGAGCTAAGTGTGTTTTCACTGTTGGTATGTCAAGCTGATGTGTAACTTTTCTCTCCAAAGTGATCAGCTGTACAGATTCCTTTAGAATTCCATGGTGGTCTGAAAGTCAAAGCTTCTGTCTGGTGACAGCCTGGGAAATACCCCTCTAAAAGTATCTCTGTATCACAGAGACCCTAAATGTTCTGCTTTCCTTTCCATTTTTCCTCTTCATTCCAGCCTGGATTTGAATATAAGGGGAACACTGGAATGGTCTAATTGATATAAATTATTAAAATGTCACTATGTCTCCCGTTTATGGAAACTTTTTCACTTATAACTGTCTCTCTAAAATGGTGAATTGCATTTTGGTACTGAGTTATAAGATACACTGCTTATCTTTGTGAATCTCTATCATCCTAGAATCCACGGAAATCATTAAAATCTTCAATTTTTTGTGTAAGGTCTGTATGCTATAAACTATTTAGTAATGAAAGCACCTAAGGACTGCAATACATAAACTGGAAATTCTACTGGACTTTAAGATCTTTTGATTAAAAATACATATCAGCATGAAATATTAATAAATCTGTAGAGAGCTGGGTACACTCTGTGTGTCCTGGTGTTCAGATGGGCTGAGTATCCACAGAACCTCTTGGATTCAGTTTGTGTGGCAGATACTCATAACATCTGAAACTTAAGACCCATCCTCATCTGCTCACATGAGCGTGGTTTACTTTCTCCACTTGGCGTGCCGACATCCGCATGGTGCACACAGCTGTGCATGGCCCCATTACACTCTGTGCCCCTCCTTCGGGCTACGGCACTACCATCTTGGATATCCCAAGAGCCACAGCCCATAGTGAGATGCAGAAGTTACAGATCTTCCTTTGAGTACTATATAAATTGCAGTAAGTTCCAGTCCCTTATGTGACAGGAATCATGGAAGACTACAGCTTGGGCTGATTGCTACTATGCTAACTTCTGGTACCCATGCGCTGACAGAGTTGGTTCTTTGCAAGAAGACTTTGTCAGCCTCTAGTAGAGTCATACATAGTGAATATTTAATACAGTGTTGTCAAGGCATTAAATAAATAGAGAAGAACTATAATAGCAAAGTATTAATGCAAGAGGATGGGAGAGTTGCGGTTTTATGTTGTGTATTTACTTGAAATAATAAGTATAAATAACCTTATTCCCTGGATGTTCTTTTCATTATTGATTTCTTTATTTCTCCCTCAAATGTTCTCATTACTTGATTTCGCTTATTTTATTGTCATTCTGGTGGCAAAGGAACACCTAACAGTGCTGTTGAGTGTACTGACCTGTGTCATCCCTCATGCTGAGAACCTGTTGTTGAGTTTCAGTTTGATTTCTGTTTTACACTAGCCCAAATTTTGGTAGGAAGATAAAAAATGGTGGAAAACAACTCCCCTGTGCCAGAAGGCTTACAGATAGAACAGAAAAACTTGTGAGCGTGCTGTAGTTATTTGATAGTAATGAAGTTTGGCAGAGGAGGAGAAGAGGATGAGGGGAGAAAGGTAAAGCAGTAGGGTGCTGTAGAGCCAAATATTTTGGTCCATGTTACATATATCTGTGTCTATAACATGCATTTTTTGCTAGTTTTCCTCCTCAAACTGTTTGTATCTATACCCAATGTAGAATGAATTGTATTTTAAACTGGGAAGATGTGATTTTCTATTACAGCAGTTAATAACAGAGAGTAACTTCCCCTTTTTCTCCTCCAAGATGTTTCATTAGTATTAGACAACCACGTTGCCTGCAGGGACTGTGGATCTTCCTTCATTCATTCATTAAGTTCTTTTCTTCCTGGCTTGTGTATTCATGGCTGTACTGGTTCAGCCTGGCCTGTTTCACACATTTCAGTTTTTATTTACATTGTATTAGAGCAGTATACGCCTGAGGTAATAAAACTAAGTTTACATCCACTCCTCCATGTCCTCTGGACACCATCTTTGCTCTCTCTCTACACAACCAGCCTCTGATTTTGTTTTATAATTTCTTTTCTTCTTCTTTATCTCTCTCCAAACAGTTCCTCACTGAAAGTGCTAATGAAACATAGCTGAGAAATGTCCAGAGCTGTCAGGATCTGAAAGCTTGCAGATATCTGTGTGCCTGTTCACTGCTGGGATTCCTGACTGGACTTCCAAGGCTGTGGGATGTAATAGAGGTTGAGACCTATTTTGATCCAGCTCACAGACCAAACAACTGAGCCTTCTCTTTTGCCCTTTCTTAGTATGCAACCACCTGCTCAGCGATTAGATAACATTCTGCTCACCGAAGACAGAGGGAGTAGGTAGTCTTTGGGTTAAAGCAGTGAGGTGGGATGCAGGCATGTTGGATGAAATTCTTTCTCTCCACACTCTGAAAATGCCATATTGTATCAAGTGAGGTTGCAATTGGTAGATGTTAGTGTAGTTAAAAATAAAGACATTTAAATGCCATTTTCCCAGTTCTACCTTGGGCAGCATGGTAGAGTTAATTGCAGCCTGGAACAATGTTATTTTATTTATCATGATCAGAGATGCAAGCATTGCTGTGAATGAGCAGAGGTGATACCCTGATTCATTTGGGAATAGCCCAGTCGTTGCTTTCCAAGATGAATACAGATTTGAGCCTCAGGATGGAAGAACATGGGGGATGATGATAAAAACTTAAAAAGATTTCAAAGGTGGTAAACTGTAAGTCAGTTCAAATTTCATTCAATGAAGAATCCTAAACTCAACAAGTTTGCAGATCTTGCAAAAGATTCATAAGAACACACAATAATTCCTTATATATTATACTTCTACTGTATTTTAGCTTTGGATACTAGAGCATTACTTGTTTTATTGGAAGGGTGTGCAGTGGTCTGTCTTCTTAAATTTTTTTTGCTGGTAATTTAGTCTTACAGAAAATCTTACTTCAGAAGCAGCTGATTTAGCAGGAAGCCATTAAATGGTTTAAAGGAAAGTGTCAAGAATTACATGGTCTGAGGTCTGGCCAGTATTGCAGTGTGGAAGTAAAAGCCCAGAAAATGCTGACCGCCTTCTCTCTTTTCTCTTTTGTTTGTGTAGAAAACAAAGTTAGAATTCACCTTATTTGTCTGAAATGGAGGCAAATTCATTTGCTTTTTCTCCTGAGTATCAGATTGTTTGTACTATATATGTTTACAATATATATTGCAGTTGTCCTTGAAAAAAAAGAAAAAAAAAAAGTCTTTCATTTCTATATTATCTTGAGCACACGAGTTCTGTTTGTAACAGTACTGCCTTGGTGATCTTATTCTCTATCAACATTAAGCAAAAATCCAGATAATGAGTAGCCATAAAAATAATGCATAAAATGTATGAAAACTGTTTCAGTTGTGAAGTCCTTAATCCAATCCAAATTTGCATGCAGTGCTTTGCATTTACAGTAAGATCTTTGCTCACATAGTCTAGGTGAGTAGGTATCTATGGTCATCATTTATCTGTTAAGCACAAATAGTACTTTCATCCAAGAAGCAATGAGGTGAAGCCTTCATCTGAAAAGGTAGACTAAGATTAGAGAGAACCTACAAAGAAAAGCAAAAATAGAATCAGTAAGGAAGAGTGAAAGAATTTAACATGGACAATAGTCTTGTAAGAGGACTTCCAAGACTGACGTAAAGACTCAGCTGAAATACTGGCACGAGGTGACATTGTGCACAATCTTACACAACTTGGATGCATGTTTTTGCCTACATAGAAATACATCATGAGTTTCAGAAGGGCAGACTCCAGAGCTAAATAATAGAGACCCTTTTTTGATAATCTGTGATTCTGAGAAGCAAGAGCCAGGGCTTAGTATCTTTCCTTTAGGATACACAGAATTCTGAACTTGGCTACCATGGCATCCTGAAGGGCCTCTCTCCCATTGATAACTTGTTTTTGGTTTTGTGAATTTTTAAAATACCCCAAGTTAACTGAATTCTAATGAATGAGAAAAATCTTCTCTTGTGGAAAGTTTGCTAAGTNCTTTGGCTGAAAGCAATGCATTTGCTTCTGTTCTCAGAGAACATTCAATTCTCTTGCTTGACAACCTGCAAGTGTTAGACTGATAGGATGCTTGTTTGCATCATGATAGGTATCTTTGGAGCTCCTTGCAAAGCTCTGATACTGGGAACTAAAATGTTGTAAAAATACACAAACACAAACTTTTTTTTCTTCTGGCCATTTCATTTAATCATCAGAACTTGAAAGAGCAAATGTAAATATTTACGGACATGCTTTGAAGTTATGGCTTTGAATTCCATCTTAATGCCTGTTTTAGCAGGTTTTGGCTGTCTGAATCGTGCTTAGCACCTTACGCAGGTTCTCTTTTAGAGGTGCACTGCTGTGCCCATTAGCAACACACACACAGGCCTGCAGGCATGTACTATGGGCAAAAGGTCATGCTTTTTGTATGCTGTAAGACAATTTGGTCTAGAAAGTTCATCAATATAGATAAAATTTGCTTATAGAAAATTAAAGGCTAAATAAACAAGTTATCCTGAAAATTAAAAATACAGAAATACCTGCATTCACACTCATGATCTTTTTATGGGGCATTGTTTCCCATGATGGCTGTTAGATGATGATGCAGAGGATGAGGAGAGTTCCCACTGACTAGTTGCATGGTACATACCATGGGAGAACAGCTTTTCCATACCTGTTTGCATTCAGCTCTAGTGCTGAGCACAGGACTAAGGAAGCTTGTTTAACTGCAGATATTCTTTCATTTCTCAAATAGTTTAGCTCCCCATGATAACTATTTTTGTCATGTGTTCTTTGAAAAGTCTTTCAAGCTGCTACGACAGTTTTAATAGTGCTGTGTTGTTGTTAAATGTAGCCCTGTTCAGAATTCAGTCCAGAGACAAAAATTTATCAGAGAACTTGAGGCTGCTGTGGGTATAGAACTTTTCTTCTACTGAAGAGAAAAGAAAAAAGGAAGATTATTTTTCATAGTAAAACAGATATTTTCTTACTCCTCTTTCTTTCTTGTTTGTCATTCTCAGCTTTATCCTAGTATTCAAAAATCACAGAGCCTGTATATGGGTGGTTATTTCTATGTATATATATGTATATATTTATATGTTCTTGGTATCATACTGTTGTAGCACAGTAATGTATGCTAGCATCACTACTTTGCAGAATACAACATTCCTGGCTTGAATTGTAGGCTAGGGAAAAGAAATAAAAACCACTCATATATTTTGAATTATTGTGTGGGAAAATGAAATTAGGTTACTTGTTGCTAGAGTGCTGCCCAAAAAATCAGTGAGATAATTAAAATTGTTACCTTTTCCTGGAGCTTGAGTAATATTTAAATTCTTCTGTAGACTTATGTGCACTGCTAGTTCCTTTTGCTTTAGAAAGGAAGCTGAACACTTCAGTGAGATGGGTTTTAGTGAGACATAGCTCTTGTTAAGAGTTTGGCATTTCTAGTTCTAGTCCTGGAAGAGGAGTGAAACATGTATATACAAATACATGTTAAAAAAGTAAGCACAAATCTAAATCTTTTGAGAAAAGGCTGCTATGACATATGGGATACACATTTGCTAGTACGATTTAAGTGAAATGGAGACTTCCCAGCTCATGGGAACCTAAGGGAGGGTTATAGATGAAGTTGGTAAGGTGGTGGGAGGAGAAAGGTGGCTCCTCAAGGAGAGATTTTTACCTGAGAGAGCAGGGATATCGCTAAGAAGAGAGCTGAGGAAGCATAGCTTGCATCTTGCTGCAGCCTGAAGAACCGATGCAGTCAACAGAAATAGAGAGAGTCTTAGATGAGAGTGCTGGAACGGGGGTATGTCCTCTTGGTTTGGCCAATAAAATTAGGAAGGGTGTGTTGCCTTAACACGAATCTGGCGTGAAAGGTCTTCCTGTGTTTCCATCAAGCCTTCTAGTGGAAGAATATGAATTCTCAAAGGATGAAGTAGTTCAGTATCAATGAAGGCATGACTGGCTATTTACGGTTTGTTTTGTTAGGTGTGGCAGACTGCCTTGTCCGTGTCCTGTCTGTTCATCAGGGAGAATGTGGAGCTGGACCTAGTTTTTGGTAGTTAGCTATGTACGCTGAGCCAAGGATGGTCCTATAAGTGCCTAGTTAATTTACCCCAGTTTCTTTTGCATCTCTGGCAACCACTGTTGCCCAGTGGAAACCAGTTATACAAGAAAGATTTCTAAGTTGCTCAGCAAGGTCATGTAACAGTGAAATCCTTCAAATACAAAGGCACTGATATACAGCCCAAAAAGTGAAGAAAGGAAAATTAGTACTGATTAAGTTGTAGTTCATAAACAGAAATTTCACACAGAGCTTCTTCCAGTTTTTAAACAATTTCCGTTCTCACCACCTACACATTCAGCAGAACATTGTCTCTAACTGAAAGAACTTTTCACACATGAGAAAACAGTATTTGAGAAGGTGAAAAGATAGGCGCTGTTCTGGGTGAGGACAGAGATAGGAGATGGTATTTCAGCATAATAGGAATCACGCAAAAAATCCTCTGGAGTAGAACTGCTCCTCCTCACATGAGCGAGAGGAGGATTTCATTTGGACTATTGCCTGGTTGTTGCAGATCCATTGATTCCTGTCTTAGGGTTACTTGGTTTGTCGGGTTTTGTTTTGTTTCCTTAATTTCTCAACAGCATAGTTTTCAACTCAAGTTTTCTTTAAACCTGGCAAATGCAACCAGTATTTTCAAGTGACCCTGCATCTCAGAGTTTACTTCTTTGCAAAAGAAAACTTTGATGATAAAATGTCATGCTTTGCTTTTTGTGCTTCTCATAGCAGCTGTGCCTTCTCTATTCTTCCTGGTGACTAATGGCAGAGTTTAAAACTCTTGCTAATATAATTCTGTGGATATTATGGTCATATATAATAATTCTATCTAGCAAAAGCTGTTCTTTGATAAAAGGGAACGTAGTATCATTTGTATTTACAGTCTTGTTCAAAGGAGTGACGTAAGGTTAATTAGGAGAGGTTTAATCTAAAGGCAACAAGTGTAATCTCCACTTTCAGATTCATGAGAGAGCTCTTTTCGCACAGCTCTTCCAATAAAAGCAACATTCCTTAGAGATAAAGATCTCTGACACAGCAGGCAATTCCATTTATTTCAAGGTAGTATAAGTTCACAGGAATACTCACCTGGAAATACAGCAAAGGGATTGTAGCTGCTCTGGTTGTGCTGTGCCAGCCACACTAATTCTTCTTCCATATTACCATGGAAAATCAAAATCTTGAAATGAAACATAGGAGTCAAGATAGGCTTTCTGACAAAACATCTGTAGGCAATTGTGACTTATTTTGCCTTTTTGGCAACCACAATGGAATTCCCAAGGTCAGCAACAATGTCACTGTCTGGTACTCTACATTTTTTTTTAATCAATAAGCATGAGAAAGATGAATTGCTTTTAAGATTAATAGCCAATCAGCACTGTAAGTGTAACAGTCAAAGCCTGAAAAAATTACATGCCCTTCTACTGAGTCGACCTTCACACAGCCCAGCCTTGCCCTGAGCACCTATGGATATTTCTGCCATCAGGGATTAGATAGTGTAATGGTTCCTTTTAGGCCAGAGCAATAAATAATGTTCTAAAGAGACAGTGAAAAGGTAGGGCCTCCTGTAGCTGAATAGCTACTGCTGTGCTCTCTTCTGCAGGGCTGACAGTCTTGAAGCAGTATGATAGAAGTGAGCCCAGGAGGTCTTTTCCTGAACTTGCTTCTGGTCCTGTTACTTCATCAAGGCAGAATTAACCAGGTGCCTTTCTTCCACTCATCATTTTGCTACCTGTCTGTGCTTGTTCTTTGCATCTCCCTATTTTTCCTTCCCTGTTTTTTGTGAGCTCTTATGCGCAGCAACAGTGAGGAAGGGAAAGGAGAGGACAGGCAAGTAAGTTCCAGAAGTGGCTGAAAGGAGTGAAGCGAAACCATCAGTGGCACAGATGGAAGAGACAGAGAAAAGGGCACAGCGTGTGGGATGTAAATCAGAGAGCAGGCAGCCGATCCATGTGTTTGGCCACACCCCTGTTTCCGGGATGTTATGGCTTAATGTTCCAAGCTTTGGGGTCACCCACCAGGAGTTTCAGGCTAGGTAGTTGCAGCTAGTGATGTTCCACATGTCATTTATGATCTTAATTCCCATCTTGGTGTGTTTGTTTGTTTGTTGAATTACGTCATTTTAGAATTAAAAAAAAGCACACTGTAGATTCTAAATCACAAAAGTCTATATGATGTACTGCATAACAAATGAGTAGACATCTGAACGCTGAGAAGGGTAAAGCCTGCAAAGCAGGAGGAGCAGAGAGAGATGTCATTTTAGTTCAAGCATATGACTGTGTTGCAGATGCCTAAAACCAGGCAGCAGGATAAGAAGATGAAAAGATGGTACTGAGGGCTCTTAAGTCTTCAATGAGTACACTCAAAGACAAATGGAGCAATCCAGGAAGTCAGCTGATGTAGGCAATGAGAAGAAGAGGCTGTTTTTGAAGTGTACCTTGTATCTTTCACAATAATATATTAATTATCTTTTAGTCTTTTATGTTTCAAAAAAAATTTCTAAAAGTATCTCACTGTGGACACACTGTTTTACAGGCAAGAGCTTCCATTGCATTCTGGAAAATTTCCTTTATCTGCCATCATATGTACAATATCAAGATCATTTGGAATGTCCCTGCCATGTGATATGCTTCAGGATTCAAGAATCAAACTTCCCACCTCTGCTCTGTATTTAAATATTTCCTTCCCATCATCACAATCTTCATTTTTGCCTTTAATTAGGTCAGCATTAAGGTTTTTCACACTTTCCCCTTTTGTGTTTGTAATTATCAGCTGTGTATATAGCTTTAATTTATATCTGTTCTTAAAAATTCAACAAGATACAATTTTTTAGAAACTTATTTCTCGTTGAGGCTAGAAATGAGTACATTGTATGTCGTATAGGTGCATGACAGCTCTTGGTAGGTGATAATCTGTATTGATGTTTGTGCTGAAAAAACACAGTAAGCCTGTGGCCTGTCAGCATGAAGTACCATGGGAAGTGTCAAGTGTATGGGTAAAGCGCTAGAAGATGTCTCCCTTCATTACAGTGCTAAGGCTGCCATTTGTCTTCTCCAGTTAATCAGCAGCTCACTTGTGAAGGGTGTCCTTCCTCCTCCTCCAGGTAATACTGAAAACCCTTGAAAATCTATAAGCAGGACTTTGTCAGGCAAGCCCTTTCTCTTTAGCCTCTTTTGTATTTCAGTCCAGCTCAAGTGTTTAGGCAAGCTCATGACTGTCAGAGGCACTAACTCCCTCACACCTTCTCCCCTGCTTACGCACAGCTGATCATTTCAGTGTTGTCTACTGTTGCTCCCTCCTGCTAAGACCTTTGCCTCTTCTGCAGGGCTTGCCTGTGAGAAGGCACATGCAACAGCCCAGTTACAGCATATATGGTAAGGAATATCCCATACCTTTCCAAGCTGAAGACAGAAGCACAGTCCACTTTCTGCCAAGAGGTAAAACCAGTGCCTTCATCTTTCTCCACACTCTGCTTGCCTGAGACACTGCCCTGGGGGAGATAAGCAGCCCACTGCAGGTGCTGAATGGTGAATGCCACACTCCTGCAATGTCCTAAGTGCAATTCAGATGCCTTGGTAGAAATGAAAGAGTACTTCAGGGCAGAAGCAACAGCTCCACAGGTTCTAGAGTAGCAGCTCAGTTTCACATCAGATGTGTACAGTCCTGTGGCCTTTCTCAGATATGTCTGAAAACAGGAGCCTAGACAATTTGAAAACACAGCCTAAAATCTCATTCTGAATGTTTAGGTACAAGAGCATGGTCTTCCCCAGCTCCCAGGTAAGACTGTGCTCATCTCAGCATGCCACTTGTTTCTTCTTCCCCTGGAGTCTAGATTCTGACCACCCTGGCAGCCCAGCACTAGTACGGCTCCAGCAGTCAGAGCTTGCCATCAGTGTCAAACACAGATGTGGCCCAGCCCTTCTGGCTAGGTTTGGTGGCCTACTAACTGGTTTAATCCCCACACCTGCTTAGAGAAGTTGCCTTCACAGTACATCAATGAGTGGCATTTTGATGATGGACAAAGACAACTTTTCTGGACTAAGCAGAAATTTCTCCCCACACACTTCCTTTCCCAACTGCATCAACACCCAGCCAAAAAAGACAGCTGCTTAATCAGCCCAAGGTTTCCTCCATGTGGTAATCTGCACAGGAACCTCTGGCCTTTTATCTGTAACTCTTTTGTCCTTTTCTGGGCCCTCCTTTCCCTTATTTTTCCCAGGCCCAAATGTTTCTCACATAGCAGAGGTCTTCCCTCTTTTCCTCTTAACCTGTCATATCAATAAATAGGGCTGTGAACTGCACAACAGTCTCAGAGGGAATATTCAGTCCACTCAAATTGTTGACGCTTTGTCAAAATGTATGAACGGGCAGTTCACTGCTATGTGAAGTGCCAACCAGGCTGCCAGTTGCTGAGGTTATCATAGCCATGTTCACACATGCTGTGGCACTGTAAAGACCCCACATGGGACTTCTCCTGGGGCTTAGGAAAGGAAAAAACCACCTTGATCATTAAAAACAAAAAGTCTGAGCATGAGCAGAATTGTTTACAGCAGGGAGGTGGCCACAACAAACAATAGTTGTGAATGTTGCGTTCAGGCACTGCCATCACCAAGAGTGTAGCAAGGCTTTGAATGTGCAGATGTGTATCTTGGAGCATCAGTGCTATTGCAGGAGAATAATCGGGAGCAGAGCATGACCTTAGGGGGAAGGAGGCCCATGGAGAAGTGAGGCAGAGTGTACTGGGCAGCTAGAGCAGGTTGAAGCCCTGTCCCAGAGGTTGATGGTGGCCTCCTAGTAAACAAGCTGTGTGTTATGACCTTGCTATGTGGTGCAACACTTAACATTTTTGTTATTAACTTAGTTCCAATACTTGAAGTCTTGGAGCTGTACTTTAAGATTGTTTTTGTTTTGAAGGTGGGAGTTTTGAGAAGCACTTGGTTCTAATATCCATGTCTCTCTGTCTCCTCTCTTCTCTCAACCAAGACATCATAGCATATTGAAATTCCTGACTGACTTTTTTTCATGTACATTTAACTTCAGGCATATGTTTTGTATATGAGTAAGAGTGAAAAATGACCCCACACTCAGAAATCATTCTGGTAACTCTGATAACAGTGAAACAACAAATTTCAAGGATCATCGGCCTCTCCAAACGTTCATTTTGTTAACAGACATAACAGCAAAGTAATCATCATTAGAATAGTAATTTTGCTTCAGCAACCCTTAAACTCCTGCTGTGCCACTGTATTGCCAGTCTCTGTGCTGAGCTGATGGAAGGAGAGGGTGATTCCATTAACTAAGTTTCCGAATAATTGAAGAAGGTCTTTTAAGATACAAACTTTGCCTTGATATAGGAATTTCAAAGGTGAATGGAAGCTTCAAAGGAGGCACTGGGAATGGAAGAATAGCATGACTGAGTTCTTAGTGGTGAGTAGCTCCTGACTTCAAATTATTTCCTGTAAAGATACTGGTTCCTTTTTTTCACACCAAAAATATGTCAAAACAAGAAACTTAATTTATTCAGTTCTCTTGGATGCCATATGTAGCTGTCTTTTTCATGATTTAATGTATAAACATGAGAATGCATCTTTGCCATTAAATTATATTAGCAAACACTGTATTTTTTTAAGTACTCCTCTGAAAATTCACTACATCTTTGGAAACCAGAACTACAGAGACTGTGTTAAAACAGTATAGACACTAATGTGAAATGCCTTTGGTCTTCTGTAATTTCTAGACTGAGCTGGGAAAAGTTGCCCCGTAAAGGCAGAAAACTATGGAAATTGAAAAAGAAACTAAAAAAATGAAATAAACATACTTTGCTATGTGTTCCAGGAGCTTAGAAATTTGGCAGATTTCTTGTCCTGCAAACACTTTTCCTTCGCACCTCTTTTGATGTAGAGATTCATGCAGTTGTAGAAAAGCAGTACCCAAAAATAAGAGTTTTTCTAAGTCACCTCTATGCCAGAGCTACTCAGCCTATGTCATTCCTGAGACAATGATAGAAATCTCACAGTCTCCCCAGCATATCTATTCTAGTACTTTGCTATCTTTGTGGTTAAAAATATTTTTCCAGGATCTAACCAGAGACTTTCTGTCTTTGATGTTAGCCTGTTCTTGTTCTATGCTTCTGGATGTGGAGAAAGGATTATCCGTCTTTGCTGTTTCCTCTTTGCAGTTTGGTATGTACACGGTTAACATTCCCCCATGATACTTTAGTTCTTTAGAGTAAGCGACTCCAGTTCTTTTAGCCTTTCCACATAGGTCACAATGTCTAGATTTTTGATCATGTTCGTTGGTTAGTTTGGACTTTGCTCAGTTGGTTCACATTTTTTGGACATGCAGAGTGTAAAATAAGACACAACATAATAGCTGTGTATTGATCAATCCTAACTACACTGGAAGGATTAGCTAACAAGTAGTGTAAGTTATATTCCTTTTAATATATCTTCCTTTTTTGTGAAGGAATGAAACTGTTGACTGCTGTTCAATTCACTGTTAAGGCTAGTGACAGGTTCTTTTCTGCCGAAGTGCTTCCTTGCCAGTTGCTCCTCAGTGCATATTTCGTCAGATGATTATTCTTTTTCAGGTGTAGAATTTTGTGGTTCTTTTTTAACCTACTTTTCAGACTATTTCTCAATATTTTGAATTCTAATCCCATTCCTCATTGTACTGAAATCTGCTGGTCTTTCCAGTTATTAAAACTATGTAGTTTTCATTATGACATTAATCATTGATAACTGACTGTCAGTATGGATAGTCTACTGGTGTTGCCCTCACCCTGTAATTGATTCATCCAGCTAATGTTTGTCAGACTTGTTGGGAAGAATATCATTGGAGAAGTTTTTTCCTAGTTTTGATCTGCTGAATCTAATGCAACCCAAATACACCTACACTCAAGACAAGCTATTGGTATGAATTGTACATGCCTGGCCATTTGTATCATATGTATGTTGGAAACAGAGACTGTAACCAGGACTCTAGCAAAGACTCTAGTCTCTGCTACAGAAAAATGTTTAACATCTACATTTTAATAAAGTATCTGTAGAAATCTTTTACTTTATTACATATCAACTGCCTGGCCAGACATGAATATTGGGTACATCCAACTTTTTCCCTCTAATTTGCACAGGTGGATTGAAAAATATTGGCATACACTGATATTTTTAGTATTCTACACAAAGCTTTTCCACCATTAGTATTGATTTCAGATTTTTTTACTTGTCTAAGGAATGGTAAGATTAATGAATAAACTTTGCTGTTTTGTATTACAGTTCAGTCTAATTAGATGATAGGATTAATGAAAGTCAAGCAGCCACTGACCACTGTGATGATGTGTCTTTGACAAGGGTGTTAAAAAAAAAAACAGTTTTCCTGCATGTTCAGGAAGAGAAGGGATACTATGTAGCAAGAAAATGGTGGTGACTGTGGAAAGAATAGCAGGATTGTGATGAATATGAAAGGAGTATGACTGAAGGAAGAGGCAGTTGGACACATGCCACTGTAAAGTATCTGACTTTTTCTTCAAGAGACCATGGGTGAGAGACCGGAAGTTTTTAGAAGCTCAGTAGCAATCATAAAAGTTGTTCAGTCAAGAGAATAATGATGCTTTTAGTGATCAGCAGTGCAAGATGCTTTTCCACATACTTCAAGTACTGCAAAACTCTCAAATTCTTAAACATAATAAAATGCTTTTCCTAAAAGCAAAAGGAGACAACCATATCAGAAATAAAACATACTAAGTATTTTCCTTTAGAAAAGCAGACTTTTTTTTCCTTTTAGGATGTTTCCTTTTCTGAATGTAAGCCTATGTGCAGTACTCTGCATACTGGCCCACAGTTCATCTTTTTTTCTCTTCTGCTCTTCTTGTTTTAATAGATGCCACAAGGGTTTAATTGTACATTCAAACTGACTGTTTACTTATTATTAGTCTTTTTTTTTCGTACAGTTTCTTTTGATACATTTGAGGCCTGATCCAAATTCCCCTCTGGGCAGCCTCAGGGACCTTTGTTCTTCCATACGTAGGGGGCTGTTTGCTGGCCAGTGTGTCAGGAATGTACGCTGTGTGGCTGGTGGGGTGGCCATTGAGTGGCATGGCTGTTCCTGGGCTCTGCAGCTGGGTATGTGCCGTGGTACACCAGCAGTGATCATGAAAGAGCTACTAGTCCCTGGGCCCTGTTCTTCCTCCACTGTTCCTTCACCCTTCCTCCACTGCCCTTACCTCAGCAAATCCACCCCTGGACTTGTGTCAAGGTAGAGTAATTTAAAATTATTGCTTTTCTAGTCTTCCAGTTAAAAAATAAATTATATCTAAGTTGGAGAACTTGAACTATTTTTAAAAGCTCCTTCAGATTGTCCTTAGTAGTTTAAGTAACTTGGTAAGTATTACCTGATGTTTTCTTTTTGAGGAAAAGTCATTGTTATCAGAAGCCAGCCCCAGGCCAATGTCAGACAGATGAAAGCTGAATCTGTGCCTCATTGCATTCCCACGTGTCTGCAGCAGCAGTGTCGTAAAGTAAATGGACTTGTGATAGTTAATGGCAAAACGTTGAGCTATAGAGATGTTACAGCAGCATTATCTGTCAGACCTCTTCTCTAGCCATTACAATTCACTTCACAGAGGAACAATAATCACAAATTCCTTACAATTTCCCTGCAGAAGAGTTGGTGTGGCAGGGAATTTAACAGCATCTTTTGTCAAATAGGTTTATTTTAAAAGATTTTTGTGCATTGGTTAGGGAAACCTGCAAGAATGAATCTACAGAATGTGTTTCGATAATGTGTCATTATGACCACTTGGCCCCTACTGTTAAATCTCAGTGGATATTGTTGTTTATACGCAATGAACTTTGTTTTTCCATCCAGAGCTTCATTGGCATAGGAGGGCTTCAGATCACTGCTGTGAAACTGGCTGAAACAGATATCCAAAATAGAAAGTACCAATATTTTAATGTTTAAATTCTCCTTTGAAACAGCAGGAGAGCATAATTAATGCCAATCAAAAGTTTTATGGAAAAAAAAAAATTGTCTCACAAATTTGGGGTAAGTTTTCAAGTGATTACAAGTTTAGGTGATAAAAGTAATGGCACTGACACAGCATATTTAGACTGTTATAAAGTGTATGACTGAATGATGCATGACATCCCTCTAAGAGATCTGTTCTTAATGCTGTATACCATTTGTATTAATCTTTTTTAATAAAGCATAATGGTATTGCTAATAAATACACAAATGACAAAAGTTGGTCAACTTTCAGATAAGTTTATGCAGCCATATCTAGTTCATATAGTTAGATCTAGGTGATAATATATCCATATACCTTGGCAGTTAGATTTCTTTGGGGATATCACATCCAGTTCTTGTACTTCTTGTACCTAAGGGTGATGGCTGAATAAGAGAAAAACTGCAAGGCTGAACTATGCCATACAGTAAAATGGAAGGAACTATGCCTTTGCAGTTTAACTTTAAAATAACAAGTCACAAGCTGTGTCAAGTCACTGGTAATACGAAGGAAACAATGGTAGCTGGTTCTCTTCTTCAACTGAGGAAAAAACCCTAAAATAACAAACCTTTCTGTCTAGAAATTGAAGGCCTGAAACAAGTGCAATATTTTAGTAATAAGAAAAATTAAATACTGTGTTTAATTTTAAATTAATTTATCTAGTTGTAGATTCTCCAGGGATGCTGCTGATCTTTCAGAATATCAGTCAGAAAAGATGCAGGATAGCTGATCCTGGGTGGAAAAAAATGAGTTAGATGGTGTAGCAAAGTCACTCCTAACCCTACAACTCTGTGATGCCACAGATTCTCCAACACTAAAGTGTTGCTGATGGCTTTTTTTAATGGCAAATGCATCTAATTTGATATCCTATAATGTTTCAGATCAGAGCACTTTCAGTGTAATGATCAATAAGTCAAACTTTCAATGGAGCATTTCAAGCACATTTATGATGTGCAGAAAATGCTCAAAACTTTTCTTGCAGATTTTGTATTGACTCTCTTTCATTGGACATCTTGTGCTATTGGCAGGATTTTCAAATGACAATAGCACATTTTTTGTCCCAGAGCTCTATGTCAGCAGTGGGCAAGTCATAACAGTTTGAAGAGATTTGAGACAAACTACTAAATGAATTGAAAAATGGATACTTTCTAGCTGTGAGTTCTTATTACCTGCAGATCTGACTTCTCTGTATTTCTTGTAATTAAAAATTTACAGCGTAATTCTGAATTCCTAAAGAAATCATTAATAAAGCCTATTAAGCTGAACTACCATTTCCCATGAGAAGTTGAGGTGGCTTTTAGTTGATATTTTCCGGTTTAATAGTTTTGTGTCCTTTCCAGGAGATTTGCTGCTTTTAAGCTAGGGTTTGTTTTTTTGTTTGTGTCTCGCCGTGTAGGAGACTCACAGATGAACTTAGGGTTTCCAAACATGACCAAGTAGTTAGCATTACAAATAGCCCAGTGTGAGCAGGTAGAAGACTCTTTGTATGGTTCTACCAACATCTCACAAACCAGATTCAGTTGTTTTCAAGTATGTGCAAATATGCTGTGTTGAAATGTGAAGTCTTAACAGGTTTTGTCTGTCTGTCCTGTAGCTTCTACCCTGCAACCAACAAAACCACCATAGAGTTCATACTATCTTTGTTTCCAGCCATTTGATTGTTTCAGCTCTTTAAGTGCTATGCGTTAGACGCTCCCTGTGTGTTTGTACGTACCTAATGCAGCTAGATTCCATCTCAATTAAAGCCTCTGGATGCTAAAACTGAGAGGGTAACAAAATCACCAAGCAGAAACAAGTTGAAACTGTTTCTTTTGATACAGATTGTGATGCTTATGGCTTGTGACAGTACTGTTTAATTTGCCATAGGTGTGACAACATGATGCCTCTGAACCTTTTTTCTGCAGCAGAGTTGGAATGGAGAAGAACTAGGATTTTCCTATCCCACCTGCTGCTTCTAAATTGCTATACATACTCCAGATTTCAAAATTTAGCTTTTTTCTCTTGTTCTTTTGTAATTATGTTCTATGGCTGAAATGTAGCTTTCATAAATTGTTTTGGCTTCTAATAAGATTTGCCTCAGTCTGACTCGTGTCTTCTCCAGCAAGTCCTCCATGACAGCTTTGCTGTTCAAAATACCACCTTGCTTTTACTTTGACCTTGGCAACATCTAGCCCAGTGACAATAATCCTCAAGGAAAGATATGAAGGGAGCTGAAGGAGGCTCTTGTGAAAACACGTCTGCTGACTCAGGTGAAGTGGCTGTGAAGGAGGAATTGTCTTCCTTGTCTGCACATGCATTGTGTCCTTTGCTCCTGTTTTGCTGGCAACCACTAAGTAAGAAGTTGGGACAGATGCTTAGAATGCCTCATCTTTTTGCCTGGATAATATATTTCTCTTGCCATGAACAAGTGCTAGTTCATAAACGTGTGAGAAAAAAAACGTATTTCTACAGCTGTATTTCATACACCAGTAATTGTGTTTCACTCATAAAAAATAAATCAGTCATCACTTTCTTCCTCTTTTCTGTTCTTATATGATCAAGAAATTGAATGCTCACTTAGAGGCATGAAAGGGCTCTCAGCATCCCTGAAACTAAAATCTCAGGTATGTGGAAACACTCCTTCGAGTATTCAAAGTCGCTGCCTTGACCTTGTCAGTTTTGCTCTTTCAGTCTCTGGAGAGCACATAGTGAATGTGAAGATGGAGTATGGCTGGAAGCAACTAAAGGGCAGGCAAGCCACGAGAAGAGACAAAAAGGAAGATCCTAGTTCAGTCTGGCCACTTGGGTCAATCCTTCCTACAAAGAGCAGGAATCCTTGGAAGGGAAGGGGTGATGAGCAGGGAAGAAAAACAAAAGTTGAATGAAGTGGTTTCAGGAGGGAAGAGAGGAGGAAATGAACTTTGCAAGAAAGGAGGAGCAGTGTGGAGGATCCTAAGGAAAGAACTGCATACTAGGAATACAAGAAACCATTACACAGGGAACAGAAAGTATGATAAGTAATAGATTCAGTAGCATATGAAAGCAATAGGGAATGAGAAAAAAAGGATGCTTCTGCTTCTGTACGAGTTAGGACACAGAAAAATAGAAGAGCATAGCAAAGAACAAAACAAAGGAACAAGCAGAGAGAGATCTCAAGTCACCCACAGCTTTTGTGTTGGTGAATTCAAGTACAAGTGAAGTGATTGTTGTGTGTTCTTAAACAGATGTGTGCTGTGGAGGAAAGCAAGCCATTCTCAGCAATTCTATTACATTAATGTTGTTGTCTGCTCTTCCCTGACATTTTTATGAGAGTGCATCAGCTGCTCCTCTAGACTGAAAAGCCAATTCTCAAGGCTCTTTTCCACATCTTAGACGTATATTTTGGTCCCCATATGCTCACCTTCACTTTGGTAAACTAAGTGAATGAATGGTACACAGCAGTATTTTCTATCTGAAGACCTTATTAATTGAATGGAGAAAGTTTAGGGCACTAAAACTATTTGCAAATCCAGGATAAATTTAGTGGAAAGTTCAGGTGAAAAAGAAGTGATAGGATGAGGCATAGGGGTGGGGATTTTTTTAAAACATCATTTGCATTTTGAGATTGAATTAACATTAGAAAAGGGTCGAAGCAAACACAAAAACCTGAAGACTCTAAAGGTAGACTATTTGGGTTTAAGCTAGTATTATGAGTCCAGATGAGCAAAATTTCTTTTAATTTTTGGATTGGCTGTCATCTAAAAATAAATACAGAAATCCTGTGCTCTTGCAACACTTCTCTGAAGCTGTTTTAAAAGCTATTGCTTCTCCAGATAGAATCCTCCATTTTGGAAGTCAGGCATCCTTTTTTTGATCTTTGACTTAATATTTGTCTATATTACAAAGCATGCTGTTTCCTTGTCCTCAGCTTACCAAGCCATCCAGGGCAATCTCTACCAGTGATTCATCCACTGATATTTGCTGTTGCACCACTGTTTGTGCCAACGTCAAACTTTGTCACTAATTATTTTGTTTTTCACCCCCCCAAGTCACTGATAATAACACAGAGACAACATCCAAGCTATTTAAAGTCTCATGGTGATTCCTGTTGATGATAATGGCCTGATGGTCATCAAAACCATCTGTTTGATGTGGGTGATGATGATTTACTTTCTAACAAGCCCCAGTCACTCACTCTGAAAGAAGTGTTCTCACTGCATGTTGTTGCCCATTTGGGGTGGGACGCTGCATTGTGTTGCACTAGAGATCTTTAAAATGCTGTGTGAACATTCTTTATCTATATTCTTCATTACTCACTTCAGAAAAAAATAAACCACATATATCTAAAGATTGGAGAGGGCCTTTTTTTTCTGTCATTTCTTGTCTCCATGTGATTAAATAAACTTCACAGATAGCTGCTTGCCATTTACTCTCTCAGCACTTGCATAATAGTGAAAAATATTAAATGTGAAGCAATGAAGAACATGGAAATAACACATAGTTTATGAAAACTGTTTATGGGATTTGTTTCCATTTCCTGACTGGTTGTTCTGAAGTATAATGATAATGAATAATACTCCAGATTAATGATGTAGGGGAAGCTCTGTTACTACTGAAGCCAAGGGAAGTTGTTTCACCTTTCAGTGCTGGGATTTCACTCTAAGAATTAAATTGAAACTGAATATGGATGTAGAGGCTTGGGCAATGGCTTTTAGGACTATTTCTATAAAAATCCTGTGTGCCTAGAATCTCACCTCAGTGCTAATAGCTAGGGCAAACAATGTGCTTTGTGCCAGCAGTATTTTTGAGTGTATTGTCTCTAGTTTTCAGTGCTTCGTGCTCTAGGATCCGTGTTGTTATGTGTCCTATCATTTATGCAAAACTATATATCCCATAGAAGTGTTCTTGATGTGTCTGCACATCCAAGTTAGCAAATGCTTAAGTTTTTCAGCTCTCAGTATGCCTCCAAAGGTATTTGTCTTATGAGTCGAGTTGTTTGAAGTAGAAGTTGCTGATGTGCTACTTAAAATATATTTAAACTTTTACAAAGAAGTTTATATAAAAGATACTGCTGGAGATTAGAAGGAATTCTTTCTGAAGTCATTTTGAGCCAGTAATTGATGGTGAGCTTGCTTCAATATCTGTCTTTTTGTGGTTTAGAGTTGAAAAGGATGTTGTGTTATTTCTTCAGCAGCTGTTGCAAGCAACTAAATAGTTTGTTTAAATATTTTGTGTAGTTAAGCAAATAATTTTTGAACAGACAGCTTCCATTAACAAATTGATTAGAATATCAAACATACATCCTACTTCCAGGAGTTCCAACTGTTAAAAATATGCATAACATAAATTTTCCATATATCCATTTTATTATATTATAGATGAAGCTTCTTTAAATAAGTTTGGTAAGACTGGAAGATTTGGTGCTGAGCTGGTAATCTGTCCTTGAGAAAGGTGTCATTTATTTGTGCTAATGCCAAGAGAAAAATGAGAAGGTTCCCTTCTCTTTTTCCTTTGTTATATTTTATCATTTCTGTTGTATTGCAGCTGTGCACATCACAGTTGTGGTACTCCAACACATCCCAAGTCATATTTTAGTCTGCAAAGATTAAAATGAAGTCATAGCTTTGAGTGGCATCCTGTTGTGCCCCTGCTGGCTAATAAGGCAAAGTGGGCCCTGAGTGGCGTGACCAGAAGCCACAGCTTACATCAAGACATCATGCACAATTGCACTGTTCTGGTGGGTTGACCCTGGCTGGACACCAGGTGCCCACCAAAGCCATTCTGTCACTCCCTGCCTCAGCTGGACAGGGGAGAGAAAATATAACAAAAGGCTTGTGGGTTGAGATAAGGACAGGGCAATACCAGATCATTTACCAATTACCATCACGGGCAAAACAGTCTCAACTTGGGGGAAAATGAATTCAATTTGTTACCAATCAAATCAGTGTAGGGTAATGAGAAATAAAATCTTAAAACACCTTCCCCCCACCCCTCCCTTCTTCCTGGGCACAGCTGCACTCCCGAATTCTCTACCTCCTCCCCCCCTCCCAGCGGCACAGGGGGACAGGGTATGGGGGTTGCGGTCAGTTCTGGTCGGAAAACTCAATTATGCTTCTTCAATTAGTGACAACACTTACTGAAAAAATGTAATGTGTAACTTGAGTCTCTCTTTGTTTATCTTTATACTTTGACCATTTTCTTTATATAGGATGATGGCAATTGCATGTGCTAGAATACAAAAAAGCTTCCTGAATCTGACTTCTTGAAAAGTTCTTCATTAGCATCTTCTGCTTTTACTCTGGTGGGGCAAAGGATAAATATGGTGAACATTAGCCATGAAAGCATGAAGTCTTGTGTTGTTTCCATCTGCATACAGAAGTGAACTGCAGGAGGCTGCAGTGGTCTTGGTTTGTTAGTCATTTTTGGAATTAGAAAATGATTTTTTATTTTTTTCAGCAGAAAAAGACAAATGTTCAGATAATTAAATGCACCTTAAGATCACATTAATAAATTGATTTATATTTGAGAATGAAAAAAACAAGAATTATTTAGACTGTCTGTTTTTCCTCTTTTTAAAATCAATATCCATTGAACCTCACATGTTTACACTAACCAGACCTCTTCAGCCAGGATTACTATATCCACCAGGGGACTTCCTTTCCAAACGTTATGGAAATGAAAAAATAGTCAATGTGGAAAAAAATATAGTCACTACCAGGCAAAATTTTGGTCCTAGGTGAAAGTTGAGGGAGTTATGTTTTTGAAGAGGTGGAAATGTATAGAAAATGTGTTGGTAGTGTTTGTAAAGGAAGTGGGAGACAGGTCTCCAGGAACTGATAAATTCTCCAATTCTCCAAATATTTGTTTAACTACTTTAGCTTGAGCTGTTCTTTTTCTACCACAGACGTGAGCCGCAAAGAGGTACCTTGCAGATCTTTTCACGTGGGATGCATTGTAGGCAAAACAGTCTCAGCTCAGGGAATCCCCTGCAATCCCCACAGCGGTGCCTCCTCCAGCGTAGCCACCAAGCAATGTCCTCCTTCCAAGAGCAGCCACCAGCAACATCCACTTCCACGCATCTCCTCAGATTCTCCACCTGTGCCCCTAGCAGCTCCCACCATCTCCTACCCCTGCAACAGCACCACAAGCTCCTCTGATTGGCCGGAGCACAGAGGTGCCCTTCCCCGATTGGCTGGAGTGCGGCAGGCTTAGTGCCATCTGGCAGATCACAGTTGCCTCTCTCACAGCTCACGCTGTCTTTGAAGTCTCTCCATTTATACCCAGCACAGGACAAGATTTACTTTGAAATACGCTCTTCCTTCTTCAGTCTCCCTCAGGAGGGACCCCTTTGCTGTGGAGAAGCAGGCAGATGTCTGCTTGTAGAAATGGCTGTGGAAATGGGGCAGCACGTGGGCCACAGTCATCTGGTATGTCAAAAGGCAGCTCTTGCGCCTTCTTACTCCTCTCTTACCTGAGGTTGGAAGGGGGCTTTGTTTCTATTACATGGATTATATGGAAAGTGCATTTCTTCCAGCAGAATGTTGTTGCTAATCAGATCAGTTCTGTATTAACAGTTTCTAAATCGCATTTCTTTTATTTAGTGGGCTGGAGCCACAAAGTTTATGTCGACTAGCATGAAACATAAGGAGGTGTCAAAATACTTTGCCCTCCATAAGTCTGCGACATTATATTTGTTACAGGTTTTATAAATCATGTAGTTCAGGAATGAGACAAATCTGATATTCGGTCTATTATGCCATTTGGCTCTTTCTGCCATAGTGTCACGTTCGTATTGATTTTAGTATTGACTGACTGAAGAAAAGGACAATCTGAGTTGCGTCATCCTCATACAGGCAATGTGATGATAATAGAGCAAGATAATCTTTGAGAACAAAAATATTCACAGGGAAAATGTCTGCTGTGAAATAGAGTATCTTTTTGGACGCTTACCTGTGCATATATGCATTAATGAACTGGTGATGGTCAGACTATGCAAATAAGTGAGAAAAAGGAGATAATTAAAAATAACTGCCTTAGCAGGAAAAAGTCACAGGCCCAGTTGAAAAGAACTTAATCCTTGAACAGGGGGTCACCTGGCCGTTTTAAAAAGAAAGGACTGCAAAGAGGCAAGCAATAGTATGAGAAGAGAAAAGAGAACAATTGTAACTCTATCTTTCAGAAAGAAAGAAGAGGGATGAGGGTCCTGTGGTGACAGTTGTGTGGTTGGTTTTTTTCCCTTTCCATTCTGATTTGCTGTAGTTAGGGCCTTTCATTAGGACATACAGCTCTTGCTATTGCAAATGTCTGGGTAGAAAGAAACTGAAGTACTTTAGATTTCTGAAACTAAAGTTTGAGAGTCTTGTTTGTCAAGCTATGGAGGGTAAGAGAGCATAAAATAAGTGAGATGAACAGTTGCATAGAACTGCAGGAAGGTTGGAAAAAAAACAAAGACTGCAGTAGAGGTTATTTAAAACTTTTGTAACAGAAAATTGACTGCAGTCAAGATGTAAATAGGCATGATCATTGTTAACAAAAAGGAAAAATGTCCCTGAAAGAGATTTTGGAGGGGAGAGCGAGAATGGCAGTATTTTATAAAAGTGACTTTAGAAATTTGTAAATTAAGTGCTGAGAACAGGAGATCTCAAGTAGAAGGGGCTGAACTTTTTGGACAGTTTGTCAATTTGTGATGAAAATGCTCTAGTTAAACGTGGTACCTAGCTATACACTGAAGCCTGTATTTTAAAGATTAAAAATACTAGATCATGAAGCTGTATAACAAAATACAACTCTTTTCAGAACAATGTTAAGAGCATGTTGTGGTTGTGATTCATTGGGATGAGCTGAATAGTTTGGCTCTTATGCTGAGTTTGACTAGTATGAGGTGCGGCAGCAAAGACAGGGAGCTCTCAGAACGTACACGAATAATGATCTGAATCACTAATTTACCGTATGTAAGGCTTAGATATGGAAGCATGCCTACAAAAAAAACATAGTGAGCACGTTCCAGAAGGTGTTAGTGAGGAGTTAGCTAGTTTTCTAATAGGCAGGCTTGAAAGCAAGGAGCCAAACAGCAGTATCTCTTGATGTCAGATAGTTTGGTTGTCCCAAAGAGGGAAGAAGGGTCGAGGGCACCCTTGATTAATACAGTGGAGGAAACTCCCTCCAGGTCTTTAATGTAGCTCTGTTCCTTAACCGTGGAGCAATGAGCAGGTGGGGAAAGCAGGCAATGGGATGTGGGCAGTGAGCATGCATGCATTTTGTGGGGATGGGGCGAACAAGGGAATACTCACAACCTTTTGCCAAATGGTTATGAGGAAACTATGACCTCTCACATAGGGGTTATGACAGGTAGTAACAGATGAGTCATATTAATAAAGCTGTGGCTTCGGCAAGATGCAAAGCATAAAGATTCATTAGCTGTCCGCCTGATTCTGGCACATACTTCGTTGACTCGTTCAGCCCCAGTAATAGAGACTTTACCCATCCTCCCACACACATGCAGGATTTTTTGCTTCCCTGAGCGCTGTCACATGCTGACCTAAAGCCCTGCTCTGGAGAGACAGGTTGTGTGTCACCTCTGATAGGAACATCCTCAGTCACTGACAGCTCTTAGTCATGTCGCTCTAATGCAGTAATAACCACGTAACTTTGTTTAACTTGTGCAGTCTTGAAAACGTCTCAGCCTGGGATCTCAAAAAACTTTATGTTTGCTTTGTATCTGCACAGAAATTACCACTTGGAAAAAGAATACTAATCCATTGAGTGGTGAACAGCATGCAAAAAAGAATTAAGTAAGCTCGCATCTCCTTGTTTTTTAGGCTTAGACTTAATAAACTTATACACTGTAATAGCACTGGGATTCCATGACATTTTACCTGTGAGTAATTCTAATAGGCATCGCAAATAAAAAATTGTAATGTTTAGGTAAGTGAAAATGCATATTTTCTTCATTACCTTGTGAACTGCTTTCATGAAATCTGTAGCTCTTTGCATGTTACTGCTTGGGCTCACTTACATTCACGAAAAATATTTTCATCATGATTATAAATGGGACTTTGCCAGTTTTTTGAAACAAAAATCGGGTCTCAAGCCAGGAGTCCATATTTCTTCCTTATAGGAGTTGATCACCCCTGCAGCGCCACCTCTCTTTAATCCCAGGAAACAGAGAAAGTAGCATAAGTGGTTTAGAGATGCAAAATGATTACACCTTCTGGAGAGATTAATTCACTTTTCAGCATGGGGGCACTGTGTGTTGGCTCTGCTAACGATGACGAGAAATGGTTGGAATGGGGACTCCTTGGCTTTGAAGCTGTGCCAAGGCAAAGAAGAGAATTTAAAATTCACAGATACACATAAAACAGTGAGAAAATGGTTCTGTAACCCAGTGGCTAGGCACCTGCCAGGGAAAGGAGAGAGCTCCATTGGTTAGGTCACTGTTCCCTGCGCTTCTCCTGCTTGAGGCAAAGGTTGCTGTATGTAAAATAGAAATGGGTTGCATATAAGCACCCTTCTTATACCTTGTATGTTCCTTTATAGTTAGTGCTGGTTTTAGTAGTGTTGAGAGTTGATTCTGATCTGCTTCAGTTGCTTCTGAACATGAAGTAAAGTTATCTAGATGCAAACTGTGCTTATTGTCTTCATCATCATGTTCCAAGTTACCACCTGAAACTCTTTCTCTCCCCTTGTACAAAGGAATATTTTGCTCTATGTGTGTGACAATGGGGGGGATGGTGGAGGGTGAAGAGTTTTTTTGCTTTCTGTTATTTGTAAAATACTAATTAGTTGGACCTTTGCCTTCAAATGTAACAGGTGACAATGGCATCTGTACTGCCTGGCAGGACTGCCTCCTGCAGTTAGTTTCCATCCCAGCGAGCACTTTGTGCACTGGAAAGGGCACTGTGACAGCCCCAGTCCCTGCCTTAGAGGATCTATGCCTGTACCATGCCCACCTCAAGTACACCCTGGTAAAAACAGCACAAATCAAGAATATTTGAGAGTTCTTTGTCACACTTCATTTTTCTTGAGCAGTAACTTAAAATCCTTGAAAGTTATCATAAGCCTGGCTGACTTACAAGTAGATTTTTTTTATAAGGCTGTAAATTCCTGTGTTTTTATTGGAGCACCCAAGCCAGGTCTAGGGGAATTACAAGCAGAGGAGTCTAACAAGACACATTTTTTTCCTTACTGGCTTTCTCAAGAGAATGAATGACATTTTCCATTCTTCTTTCATCTTTTTCACAAGAGTGGATTGGATATTCCTTTTTCAGTAGATTTTCTTTTTCTTGGTGTGTATTTTCATAGGCTCTTTCAGTTCTCACTGGACATTCTCTTGCTTCCCCCACGGCTGGTGAGGTTGTAAATGGGGAAGCTGGTGCATTGCTGAAAGGGTGAGTCCTTCAAAATGTAGAATATTGAAAAGGTCAAAACAATTCCATACGGCACTGTGGTTCAATGCATACTGCGGGTATTAACATTCAGATACCTTCCACTACAGCAAAAATTGAAACAAGGGACAAAAACAATCCCTTCTCATGACAAGTATTGCAAGTGGGATGGAGATGGGAAATAAACACTTAACCTGTTCCTATAACTGTTTTCACATTTTAATAATTTTGTGCTTGTCTTAAATGACAAAGTCTTATTTACTATTAGTCTCTAAGTTTCATTTTGCTACTTAATATCTGAATTCTACTTTCAGAGCCTGTGATCAAAAATCAAACTGTAAATTAAGCTTTTCTTTTTCAATTTTCTGACTGAACCAGAAAAATAAAACCAAAAATTTATATTCCTAACCACACCCAGCCATTTTTTTTTTTCTCTCACCCTTTCACCCAAAGAAAAACATGAAAAATTGTTTTGGTGTGGTTACTTTTGATTGGTTTAGCCTTCAAAAATTAAATAAACTTCAATTTCAAAATTTCTAACTGAAACTAGTTTTTGAGACAAGATGCTTGAAATTGAAAAACTAAAATATTTTGCTTATTTCAGATTTTTTTCAAGAATTGTTTTCCAAATGTAAAGTATTCACAGATATTTTTTATCTACTTGAAACTGCTTTTTTGGTGCTTGAGAGGCATGTTCTGGGCTATAGCATGCCTGGAGCCTGGGCTATAAGGCTTGTTATTAACAAAGCTTAGTCAGGTACATTGCTGTGCTGATTTTGTGCATGTGCATCAGCTATATATTGTGTCCAGGTAGCCATGGGAGCATGAAGTATACCTGCTTAGAGCAGTATGGGGAAAAAAACCTGAGTGACATGTTCAGTCTCACTAAAACAATTTCTCATGCTCCATCTTATCCTAGTCATTGTTTCCTGTAAGTCTTAACAGCCACTTTTGTGACTGATTCAGTAGTTTATTTTAAAAAGAACTGTTTTACCATGTCTGACTTTGTCAATGCAAGTTTAATTAAAACCTTTGATGAAGTGGATTTTTGTTCAGCCACGTAACCCTTTTCCATTCATTGGAGCTGCTCAAATAAATACAATGTGGGATTAAATTCTCAAGGATTTTATGTTACAGTATTGACTCCTGAATGTTTTTTCTTCAGCCAAGTGTTTATTTTGCAGTCCCAGCTGGGTCTATCTGGGGCAGTAGTCAGGGTTGTTTGAGGCAGCTAACTTAGCCACTTTTAGCATCCTCCCAGCGAACAGAGAAAGGCAGCATCTTGCATGCAGTGTGCTCCGACCTGCCAAGTTAGGTGACACGATCATGATGTTTAGACCTGCATTTGTGGTACAGATTGCATTCAGAGAAATTACAGGGAGGTGTCAGAAAAGTCATGGATGCTGGCACTTTCGCACAGCAACCTAATGCACACTGAGCTCCAGTATGCACGGACTGAGCAGTGGCCTTCAAGTAGTTGTTGTAGCAGGCTGATGGCTGGTTCTGCGTGAGAGTTAATGCACAGATACTTGGTACTCTTATTATCCCACACTCTGCATTAATGATGTGACTGAATTCACAGGGTCTGTGGTGAGGTGGCGGCTGTGGCAGCAGCCCAACTAGAAGGGTTTTCTATCAAGCTTTCTTAGCAACTGAAGTGTTAATTTTCACCTGAGTGTTTTGCAGAGCTGTTATTAGGTGCATTATGGCTAATTTGCAGCTATCTCTTATGCTTATTTTAAAGCTCTAAGAGACTGGGCTTTATATTAGTGTTTGTAATTGACAGCTGGTGAAGCTGGAGAGCAGAATGAGTTGCGGTTTAGGATAAATAGGAAGCATTATTTATAAATAGGAAGGAAGAAAATTGACAGCTATAGCAGCATGAAGAAACCCAAGAAGGGTACTTTTAATAAACTAGCATTAGACTAACCCATTCCAACAGAATAAAATAAAGCAGGAAACAACTTCTCAGGAGGTGCTGCTTTTCTGTGGAAGCAGCGGGTTTTGAAATTCAAAGACAGGAGAACCTGCACCTCCTCCTATACCTGAACTGTTAAAATGCAACCAGGTTAGGCCTTCAATCCCTGGATTTAGGCATGCTACACTGCAAATATGACAGCCAAAGGCTTTCTAAACATACTTGCACCAGGTTCTGTGTAGCAGGACTTTGCAGAGAGCAGGGAGTCCTGGTGTTCACTGCTTGTGCCTTGAGAAGGAATGGCTGAGTGCTGTAACTCTGCTGTCATGGGATAATGAGAGAGCGCTTGAACATGTTTTTGTCACCCCACACCAGACTAAGCAGTCCCAGTCCTGCTCCTGAACACACATTTTAGACACCCCATACGCCAGATCTGGTGCTTCTCTAACCTAGTGCCTACCCCATCTAGTGCACTAAGCCTGCAGATTGCCAAACTGGCCCCACTTATGTCTCTTAACTCCTACCATCTTCTGCGAAAATCCCAGCCTGAGGGAGAGGAGTCTTACTTTCACCTTGTGTAAATGTAAGTAGAGATTGTTTTCACACAGCCAGTTGGTGAGCTAAAGAGAAATGACTTTAACTGGGAAAATGGACAATTTGAATGCATTTTTGCTTCTGCCTACATAACAAAATACTGACTGTCAGATCTCAAAGTGATAGCTGTATTAGGAATGTCTGTAAAGAGAGCTAAAATAAATGTATTGATCTGAGGCTCATAACGAAGCCTCTTATCCATGCAGCATCTCTTCAGTTAACAGAGTGTATAGTATTTTAAGCTCACAAAAGTTTAAGTTGTATCAGACATTCAATACGCATCTTTTAATGGACTGTCTTGATCTATGATGTAGGTAGAGAATCCTGAGTTCTATTTCATAGTATAATAAGGAGACCTGTCCTAAAACACTGCCATTAAATTACTTTTTAGGTACTTACCGAAACTTGTCCGACTTAGCATTAACTTTATAACAATGCATGGCATTGATTAAATATTTTAACAGTGAAAATTTTTAAGTAGCTGTAATTGAAAGTTTTTCTTTTTGTATTGGAAAGTTACCTGTTCTATGCTATTATTAGCTTATTTCTATTACGAAAATTATGTAAATTGTCTTTTTAGTGAAGATTCTTCAATATTTTTGTGGCAAGATTAAGATTTTATAAGCAATTTAATTGATTTTGTTTGATTTACCAGTATAAAGAGGAGCGTAACTAAGAGGGGCAGGTGAGTGTGCCTGAGCATATAGGAACTAAGAGGATGTTATGTGAAACTGTTTAATCTGAGGCATCGTTCACCTGTTCTTCTTTGCAAACAATCCCAGGAAGAGGTACATGTGAATAATTTTGGAGGATATGTGTTAATTAGAAATAAGACATCTGTTTGAGTCTGTGTCATTAATGAATGGCACACTATATTTATTCTGCTTCTGGAACATTTTGTTCTCTTAGAAACAAATAACCTCAGAAATGTAAATTGTAGATACTAGGTTATCAGTCATTTTCCAATAAGGCTTACCAGCACCACCTGTCATTGTCTTCACCCCTTCACCTGGTTTAAATCTCTCCCGTGACTTCCTTCCCATGTAAAAATACGGTCTTTCTGTCTTCATCTTTACAAGCTGTTGGCATGGGTGAGGAATTCTGTAACGTCCTAGCCTGAGATCACTGCCGTGACTATTGCTGTGCCCATACTGTTTGTCTTAATCATCTGATCCTTCCCCACACTTTTCACACCATCATTTCTATGGGTTTTTTATATGTAGCTGCTTTATGAGTGTGAATTTCTGTCCTACACCATCCTTGTTCCATGTCATTCTCTCTCTATTTTGTGGTCCCCCTTTAAAACCTGTCACTGTCTGATGTCTTCCATTTGTTGTTATCCAGCCTTGATACTGGGCTGGTAGCAAGCTGGGGCCAGTTTGAGCATAGTGAGCACTAAAAATATTCATACTGCTTCTTTGCTACATACCTCTCTCCTCCCTTAATTTGTTTACATACTTGCCATAACTATGGATTTTAATTCCAAAAGCTCCCAGTCTATTTCTTTTTTTTTTAGTTGTTTTTACAGTACCTTCTGTTGCATTCTTTTGTGGTTATTAATGGGAACTCTGAATCAGATTTTACAAGTGTTGGGATGCTGAGTCTTGAATTGTAAAACAGGTAGATTAACTTCTGCTGGAAGAAAGAGCTTGTAAGGAAAACGAAGATGCTGGGTCTGTTATGTGGTTCAGAAATTCTGTGGATTTGAATGTTCCCTCCAACCAACTAGTCCTTGCCAGGATGCTTGAAGGAGTGTGTAATTTCAAATTATTCAAGGGTCAGTTACTATTACATCTGCAAGCTTGATGCCCTCACATGTGTTGTAGCTTCTAGCAGCATGTGTAATTACCCTTCAGCAATACAAGTAATCTTCGTGATACTAAACCAAAAGTTTGGTATCAAAGAAATGTAAGTTCCCTGGACCAGGTTGACTGGCTAGCCAGCCAGACCTCTGCATGCTTCTACTCCACCATATCTTTATCATAAATCACACAGACTGATGTGCTAATACTGCCTTTGCTGAGTAAATTTAAAGGAGCTCACAGTGGTCCCTGAACACATGGAGAATCACTATTCAAAAAGAAAAAGAAAAGAAATAAATGTGCATATTTTGGAACAAGAAGAAGCAATGCCAAAGTGTCATTTGTTAGGGAAGCAACATGAAAATATGGTCTGAGACAGGAAGGCAGGAAGTTGCCAAGCTGAAATGGTTGCAGGGAAGGAAGAAAAACTGGGATGCGCTAGATGGAGCAGAGAAAATGCTACAAATTGACAAAGGAACAGATGTCCCACTGCCATTCAAGAAGTTTGCTTTTTTGACATTTAATCAGTACCTCTCATATTCTCAAACACTAATTCATTACATATACCATCAAAATTCTCAATTCTTCCTATATATTAAGTGTGTTATAGGTAACATTCACATAGATGTACACTATGCTGTGGAAAAAACTCAAAAAAAAATGTAGAAGTACCATTGTTTACGTACTTTTTAAATTTCTTTGAACACAGAATATATGCTTGCAAATGCAGAGGTAACCTCTAGCAAAAGCATGAAGCTATATGATCTTTTTGGTTATTCTAATATGACCTCAAATTCTCAGGATTCAATTACCTTTTTCATCTGGAAAACAAAACAAAACAAGAGTTTCCATTGCTTGAACCCATTTCATTTATATTGCTTGAATAGTTAAAAAAATTAACATTTACACAAGTCATTGTTAATGATGAGCTAGGAAATAAAGGAACACAAAGTAAATGTGTGCATTTTCTTGTTTGAAATACAAAATTACACATGAATAAATGGCTGTATTTGCAGGGAATATTTGCATACAGACATGGGGACCACTGTAACTTACATATGACAGCTGTGTGTTTAACTAAGGAGAAAGAGAGAGAAAGCATTGCAAAATACCTGAATGCAGTGCAGGTAGCATTGGCTGAACTTGACGGGCAGATTAGTAGAGACAAAAAATGTAATGGTGTGGCGTGAAATACGAGGTTATGGATTATGCTGATAGGAAGGAACGATGATGCATAGCAGAACAAGGCAAATCCTAGGACCTGTTAGTATTTTCAAGGTCTCCAACTCAGGGTAGTTTTAGAAGGAAAAGCACTTTTAATGCCCAAACTTCATGCAACTACTAGGACCTCTTCCTAAATGGTCCTTTGCAGAAGCCAAATTGCTGTCTGCTTTGCTGTGAGGTGGTATATGTTGCAAATTTCTTTTTTTTGTCTTCTGTGTTTTTTTCAGCCCTTCCTCAATCCCAAATGACTCCTATTCATTCCCTTTTCAAAATTAATTAAGCACAGTGATTTTGGGTTCACTTAAGCTATTTATGGATTTGCTCATGCAATACATCTTGTACAGCAAGATTTATAGAGACTTATCTCTATGTAGTCCCATCTTTTGGCCACTGCCTGTTGACAAACTGGTCTTTCTGTCAGATGCTATCCCGTGCTGACGGAGCAATGTGTCATATGTGTTGTGAGGCAGCCAGTAAGGTAGGAAGATCTTCCTGTAAGAATGGAATCATTATAGCAGTTATAAAACTACTGCAGTTACAAAACTTCATCACCGTGTGAAATCAGTATTCACAGAGCCTTCATTAGCTAAGCAAAGACTCAATTATGGGCTACTGTTTCTTTTGGGTAATGGTATTTAAACTTGGGTAACTGGGTTTTTCTTATGTAATCAAAAAAAGCATCTAGGATCTCTTTTTCTGAAAATGTATTCCTTGTGGTTAACACAGAGGGGAGGAACTCTTTAGCAAAACTTGTCCATATTAAATTCATGGAGGTGATCAGTCCTGGGTTTGTGAATATGAGAAGCTTTCATTCTGCTCTTTTGCTTTGGAAAGGTTAAGATGTTTAAATATCTTTGCTAGAGATTGTTGACTCGTCAGTCATGCCTTTGAATGCATGCTGATTGCTCATTTGTTTTCATAGGTTTTGTGCTATGGCTGGAGCTCTGCTTCTGGTCTTTTCTGAGCTAGTCCGTACTGAAAGCTTTTGCCTGGTTTCCTCATGAGTCACAGTATTTTGGTCAGATCAAAACTAGATCAACAGAAACACAAGATGATCAAGTGTAAGTGTTATGTCATGGGAACAGTTGAGAAGCTGTATTTAAACTGTGAAGCAGAAGGATATTTTCAGTTTTGGAGGTGACTAGGGAGTTTCAACTAGCTTGTTTATACAGAAAAACCCACAGAACTCTATGTCATCCACTCGTCTTTTGATAAACGTAGGTTTAACACACTTCTACCTAGGAGTGCCTTAGCAATGGCAAGGTGTTTCTTCCACCTTCCCCTGTTGACCTGGTGCTTTGAGAAGTTACTACTTTCATCAGAACTTATTTCCCATACTGTGATTGTGGGTTGGAGATCAGTATGTCTCATATGGCAGTTCCTATGCTTTTAGCCATAACTCTATGCTGTGACTGCTTTTGCACTAATAATTAAAAGTTTTTTAAATGTACTGTATCTTTTTATTTGCTCACTAATGCAGTTCTCTTTAAATTTTATGTGTGACCTTAATCTCCATTAAGAGATTCATGAACAATTTTCAATGTTGCCTACGTGTTTCTCACTGCATCCAGCTCAGTGAAGCACCAATAAACATCAGAAAAGTTCCAGACTGATCCTTGAAGGCTCTGTAGTACAGACTTGCTCTTCTCAAAATTGCCTGCATTCAGATTTTAAGAGAAATATAACATCAGTTTGAGCTGTTGCATATCATGAATTTCACATTTGATATATTTTCTCTAGACCCTAGTGAATTAGAGGGCGTTAATTTCGCCGTCCGGGGGTGCAGCTGATAATTTTACCAACTGCTGCTCAGGTTGTGGTGCAGGAGTGCTGAAGTCTTGACATTTACAAGCTCAAAATGATTTACACATTTAACAAAAATTTTAGCAGTGTAAAAAGTGTTTGGCAACCGTATACAAGCTAACCTGTGCCCTTTAATGTTATTACTTTCCAGAAGCTGCCAGTCCTAAATGATTAAACGATAAATCATAACACACTGAGACAACAGCAATCACTGGAGTCATCGGTAAAAGACAGACTTCTTGAATGTTCTTGTATTTCCTGGACATAGTTTGCTCTTTAGAATGGTTTACCAACAAGGACAGTTGAATTAGAGGTTTTCTGCTGTTCCTAGTAAAATATTTTACCTCTACTGTGGGAGGGTTGGTTTGGGGGTTTTTTGAGGAAGGGTTGTGTTATGGGTTTGTGTGGCGCGTTTTTTTTTTTTTTTTTTTGGGGGGGGGGGGGCTGGAGAGGGGGGTCC
>VYZV01014198.1:19184-36437 GCA_013401275.1 Pandion haliaetus | reverse complement strand
CGAGCCTGCCTTTATATTTTCTCCTCATCCTCCCGTGGCCAGGGGAGAGGGTGGGGAGCAAGCGAGCGGCTGCCTGGTGCTTTGTTACCAGCTGGGCTGAAACCACGACATGTGGTTATTCAAAACTACTTGGGAACTTGTGAGGAAATCTCAGAAAGGCTCTCAGTGCACAGCAAAGGCAGCCAAAGATGTCCACACACACTATCAGTATGTGGCAGGAACATCCATCCCCAACAGGCTTCTCTCTGGAGAAGGCAATAGACTGCAGAGGTGTAGAGGCTGGTATACGTTGCTTGTATCCACAGAAATTACCGCTGTCTGAACTCTTAACCCACCACCTTGCTCCTGTAATGAATGCGCAGCTGAAGATCTAGAGAAATGTGTATGTTCCTATCCCCCATCCCCTCCTCTCGACCTGCTCCTTCACTAATGTGGCAGTACCAAGCATGGAGGAATTCACTCCTTGAGTCTTCCCGGCACCCCACTCCAGCCCCCGGCTGAGCCTCCCACCCCCTCCTTGCTTTGTAGACCTCCAGGACACTGGAGCAGCAGCCTGGCAGCAGGTTCCTCCACCTGCACCATGAAGCTGGCCCCTTCACGGACACAGCACAGCCAAACTTGCTCTTACCTCCGGTGGGGTCGTGCTCTTGGAGTAGTACTGACATCGCCCTGCATACAGTGGCCTCAGATCCTGCCAACAAAAAAAGCACCAGGCTTAGCGCTGCAGCAAAATCAAAATCAGCTAGCTGGTCTGGGGAAAGGCACCAGGCTTTGGAGAGACCTTGCTCTCGCATCAGCACCTCAATACAGTGGCTGTTCTGCAACACCCCCACCCCAGCCCCCCTGAGCCCCGGGTGATGTTTAACACCAGTCCTTGGAGGCATGTATTTGTTGCAGCTGGCATGGGAGGATCAGGCTCTTAAGCCAGGCTTGTTTGGGTGAGGGCAGCCACCCCAAACTGAATAATTCATTCCTCATCCCCCCAGACACAACCCAGGGCTGCCTGACGGTGTTTCCAAGGGTTCTTCATGCTGAATCATAACAATTTCTCATTTGTTGGCAAATTTGTCTTTCTGGGCTCTTGAGTGACTTGTGGGAAAGCTCTGGAGGATTACCAGTGGCTCAGCCTGCAAACATGCATTAACGTCTCACTTTGGGGCAGCCTGGTCCCCAGGGCAAAACCTCAGGGAAAGCAATGCCGGATGTGTATCCAGACCAGTGAACCCTTCCCAGGAGCAGCCGGACTTGCTCTCTGGGCATCTGATCCAAAGCTCAGGGTGGCAGGGCAGCGGCTGCAGCAGGTGATAGGGGGAATGCTATGTGCCAACATAGCAGGAGCATGTCTCCAGCAAGATGGTGACATTTTTTGACTGTTAAGGGGCAAAGCAAGGCCAAAAGCACGTCCGTTCATCAAGAGGCAGAAACCAGAGCCCTCATCATCCCAACTGCTCAGCTCTGGCTGCCTCAGACACACAGACATCCCTGGGGCCAGCCAGGAGGAGGTGCCAGCTCATGCCATCACCCAGCCCATGAGGTCAGCACCTAAAAATCCCAGAGCAAGTCTGCAGGGCTCAGACCCACATGGCCAGGATCAGGAGTCGAAGGAGCTTCACCTTTTTATCAAAGCTAATGCTTTACATGCCCTCACAAGGGGGGGTCAGAGATGGCCAAGACTTGTTGGTTGCATCCAGACAGACAGAGACCTATCACGCAGCTGAGCGGAGCTGCCCTTTGCTCTGTCAGCAAATGCTGCCATCCAGCCATCTTTCTACCATTGGAACGCTCAGGGGCAGGAAAGGGGAGCTGGCTTTACAAGGAGAATAATGAGCCAGCTGACACGAGGAGTTGCCACTTCATAGGTAATTCTGACCTTCTGAAATTCCTTTCCATTCTGATCACAAATAAACCCCAAATTGATCTTTTTAATCCCATTTTGCCCAAAATTTCCAAAAAAAAGTCATCAAACTGCAGAGTTGCAGGACAAAAATCTGTTTGCAGTTATAAATTTAAATTAGGAAGTTGAAACAGAATTGTGTTTTTTCATTTCTATACTAATAACTGAAGCTTTTGCATGTCCCACTGTACTAGGAATTGGTTGTGACAGCAGTAGTTCATATTTTTTAAGTCATCGAATGGAAACTGAGAACCTACTGCAAGTGCTTCCTGTTTATACTGTAATGCTTTAACAAGCTTCGTATCAAATTGCTTCATTCTAGTACAACATCCAGTGGATTAATCAGCATTAAGAACTACCTCCGCTAACATTTAAAATACAATAGATGTTACTGCTCATATATTGTCTCTTGGCAATAGCGGTAATTCACGTTACATCTTACAGTTTTGAGACTCAGTAAACACATAAAGCATACACAAAAAAACTAAACAAAGTTTTAAGATCTTAATGCTTGCTGCTAATTTAAAAATATTTTTAAAAAACTTATACATTTTTCTGAAGTTTTTGATTTAAAACAGCATTCAGCACATGACATATATTTATACGGTTTGATGTGGCCTGATACGGGATTACGGACACCATCACTTGTTTTCCTAGAGTGAAACCATTGCAGGACCTGTGTTTTCCTGGAAGCACTTACTATGTGTCTGGCAGCAAAGACTCCGTCTACTATGGCACAGCAGAACGCAGCGATGACGCCAAAGCTGATGAAGACGATCGATGCAACCAGCTGAGAAAGGAAAACAAAGCAAAGTATCATCTGTCTCTCCACAACCAAGCATTTCGTGCCCTCTCCGCAAGGATATGTAAACCACAGTCAATAGGCCCTCAAGCAATCAATGGCCCAAATGTTTGCCCAGGCTGCACAGACTGGTCTCATTGAAGGCAACGGGATGTGCATCTCAAAGGAGAGTGTCTGCTCCTGCAAGGCAGTAGGAGTAGTAGCCTTGTGCCAGACTGGTTCTCTGGGGACTTAATATTGTAATGCAAGTTTTTCCATGACTCCAAAGCGCTACTGAGGATACACCTCCTCTTCTGGCTGCTGCTGTCCTTAACTCTTTGGAGAGAAAGGAGGGGATTTCTTCTCTCCACATCCTGGAGCACTGTGAGGAGCTGCTCCTGTGAACACTTCCCAGGCTGTAAGGACACAGGAGACTGCTGTATGCGAACCTCTCCACTGGGGCTGTGCCTTCAGCAAACAACCCTTTCATGCAGGCATAAACACAAAGCCATGAGACCAGAAGACAGGGGACCAGCCCATGCCATCGTGTTGTACACCCTCACAGCAGCCTGACTGGGCCCCTCGGTGCCGGGTTGCGGGGAACGCAGCCCACAGGTCCTCCTCCTGCCTTGGGGGAGCTGCAAGGAGAGAGATCTCCACCTTAAGCACAAGGAGGGAAGTCAGACAGGTCTGATCCTCTTCCACTGGCCCCATCCTGCCCATTCTTAAAATTTGGGTGAAAGCATTCAGAAGGTAAACCTGAAATACTCAAACCCCAACCCAGATATGAGTAACAAGGCCTTTACTCCCACTATGCCACTTTAAACACCACCTCTGCCAAAGTACCAGTGCTCAGCTAGGGGAACCATGCACAAGTGCTGACATGACCCCTCTCCTCGCTCCCAAGCAGCAGCTCAGCCACTGCCAGCAGGCTCCAGACCAGCTATCACACACAGAGCTCCCAATAGTGATCCCAATCCCCCCTGCCAAAGCAGATCAGGGATATGGACAGGGCCATGGAAGAAGGGCAAGCACGACATTCAAACAGACAGGTTCACAAAGACGTAGCTTGGGGAACAGCAGTATTTCCATTTAAAGAACTGAAAGCTTTATGGGGTTTTTCCCTAATGGTTTTCCACTCCAGCAATCACAGCCTTCAAGTATTGGTTGCTGGCAGCTGTTAAAAACTGCTTCCCTACAAGTCAAAGGTGATTCCGGTCATTGGGAGCTTTGAGCAATAGTAAAAATCACTAACAACACAAATACAAATGTAACAGCTTGGCCACCACTGACAGATATCTTGGGTCTCCTTGCACGGGGATGTTTGTTTTAAAGCTCCAGGTGCTAAGTTTGCTTGAAAACCTTGGTTCCTGCCACTGCACCAAGATACAGTTCTCAGAAAGACAAGCCAAACCCCTTGACAAACACAAACCAGAAGGATCCTATTTTTAAAGTATGTCAGGATTTTTAGGTTAATCACACTGTTTTTACCTAAACCTCCTTCAGTGAAAACAGACCTTCCTCCAGCAACATCCACATGCAGACCAGGTCAGCTTGAACAATGATTGGAGATGCAGGAGGGCTCACTTGGGACAGCGGAAAGGGTCCCTGTACAGCTGCTTACTTCAGTTAGCTTCAAAATGAGAGAAAATAAAATGGTTTTCTAGATGAGGCAAGTATTCAACTGTCCAACCGCAGCAGTAGACACAGCAGACTGTGAAATTAACCCAATGACCACACAAACAAGTCACAGTCACTAGTAACAAGGTGTTACTGGAATATTAGATGCTGTGCCACGAAGTACTTGCAGATGGCAGCAGGTGACAAGTTTTCCAGGATCAGGTCCTATGCTGGGATCCTGTTTCTGTCAGCTGTAAACACCAGCATGTCCTCCCCACTCAGACCCACACCATCTCCACATCTGGATCACAAATTGCACTATGCATTACAGCAGTCACACGGTTTCACTACCACAACCTGTGAAACCACACAAGGGGAGAAAGCACAGCTTCTTACAGTCTGGGTGGAAGAAATGGGGTTTATGGCTTAGGTTATTTTGTAGCGAGTTTAGTTTTTCTCTGTAGTGTCCTTATTTTCATACATACATGCAAGAGGATATTCTCCCTAAATAGCATGACCCTTGGAGATGGGAAGTGAGCCAAACACTAAATATATACAATTAGGGTATTTGTCGGTCACCCCTACTTGCAGATAGGAGCCGCTAATATGGTTATTTAAAATAATACAAGGTTAATGATGATAATTTCATAACAGCCCTACTAGGGTATAAGGAACTGGTGTTAGAAGTTGATTTGTTCACTTTATTGACACACAGTTTCTCTCAGCTGGAGAAAGGAAAGCCTGAAAACCAAACATAGAATTTATGATAAAGAAAGTCAAACAGCAAATAAAACCATACAAATTAATTTTAAAAATCCCACAGTTTTCAACTAATCTCATGAATTGCCAACAAGATTTTTGATTTGGGGTTGACAATACTGTTTCTGTAGCAAGCAGAAGTCCCTCATAAGAGCTGTGTGATATCAATGATTGGTCTTCACTCATCTAACTCCTGCTGAAGTCAGCCACACTGAGCAGCATTTGGACATGAGAGGACAAACTGGGTTCAGATAGTTGCAGGAACCATGAAGCAGAAGTGGCCTGGGCTGAGGTTCCCTTTAGGCCACGGTCCAGGGACACATGGGCTGTGAAGCTGTTGCTTATTACTTTTCCATGGCATGGACGACTGTCACAAAGGCATGTAAAATGCTGACTCCTCACTTGAAAACTGCTGAGCGGGCAGCTCGGGTGTAAGTCAGAGCTGCCTGCAGGCTGGCAGGCAGGCAATGCTGGCAGGCAGCGCCGCTGGGCAGCTGGCCCTCCCTGGGGGCACGAAAGCTCTCCCTTACTTTTCAGATGTGCGGCATGAAAGCCAATACGCTCGGGTGGGAAAAAACAAGAGAGGTCTATTCCTGTCAGCAGGCTGGAGAGAATTGAGGACTGCTGCTTCAGGTTAGATCTCCCCATCAGCCAACCTGGCATGCTTGACTCCTCATGCTCCCCAGCCACCTTATGGGCAGAAACACACAGAAGAACACGGCAGCAGAAGTTGTTTTTAGCTCTTCCTGCCATCACTAAAGAGCAACTGCGTAACAAGCAACACCAAGACTGCCTTTTTAGCAAACTAGGACACTGGGGAAGTTCACAGAAGATAACAAAAAAAATCCTGCACTGCCAGTGGTATTATGGAAGCATGTAATGGACAAAGCTGCCACTGTAAAGTGCTCCTAGGCAAGGAGGAGATGTGACTAAAGCACGGGGACAATAAATGACAGCTACTGCATGTCCTCTCTGCGGTCTGAGCAGAGACACACTAGCTGCCAACCAGTGACGCAATCCCTGCAAAGCTGGGTCATGTGTGCTTTTTAGGACACAAAGAATGAACACAGGCTACCCAAGGCTCTTCAGAATAAACAAACAAGTCAAGTCAGAAGCACACTGTCACTCATGGGCACTCCTGTGAAGAATGCAGGACTGGCATAACATGCTCATTGCTCAACCAGACACTGACATGCTGCTAATACATGATGAGCAAGAAGCCTGGAAACCCTGCTAGGACAGAAAGAACAGGACATGTTGCTCTTGCAGAGCCAGGGTGAAAACAACAAAAAATATCCATTGGGAAACCCACCTCCCCTGCACCCTGTCTGACTGTAGGAAAAGCAGTTCTCCTCTCCTACAGGGTCTGCCTCACCCTCTCCCTCCTGCTCTGCAGGGAACACGCTATTTGCAAAGCAAAGGGCAAGGCAGCCCAGCCCAGCCTCTGAATTAGGAGAAGCAGGAATTTCTCGATCTCCCTCTGCAGCTTGGCAAATGTGCCTTAGCCTTGGTCAGCAGCACACCCTGCTAATCTGACCCCTAAGCCCCCCCTGCAGAGGCAGCTCCATCCCTGCAAAAGCAGGCAGCAGCGCTGGGCCAGCGGGAAAGGCTGCAGGGACAGCATGATACCCCCTTGGCCCTGTGCAGCCTCCTACGAGGAGGGCTGGAGGGATCTCACTGCCAGAGCATGGGGCAACCCCTGGGGAAGGGGATTGCAGGCGCTCTCCCAGGAGAGCTAAGCAGAGGCAGGAGGCAGGCATGCCCACAGTGCGCTCCAGGAGCTAGACTGCACCACCCCATGTGCTGCCTCTAGCCAGGCACATGCAGCAAGCAGAGAAAACAGGCTAGGAAAGATTGAGCTCGACAGCCTGCCAGGACGTCATCAGGTACCAACTTCTTTTGACCTCTCTCTACCCACACCTTTTGCCAAATTCTCCCAAAAGACTTCCCCCCACCCTAAGCCCTGTTACTGACACCTCCAAGCACTACAGCCCCTACCTTCAGGCACAGGCTGAAGTTTGTGGAACAGCATCTCCAAGACATGTTTACAGGCCATCAAAGACCCAGCCAAGTCCACACAGGTCTCCTGTGCTTGCCAAAGGGAATAATCTGGGCCAGCTCTGTCCCCACTGCACAGAGACACCCCCACACACACTCCAGCACAAGCTCAGTTGTGATCGTATCATATCAGCAGCACTGGTCTCATCCGGTTTGTGCTATCTGCATGTTCACTGCCCACCTGCTCTCTTCTGAACATTATTCCCACGGGATGGGACACCAGAGACCTGCCGACAGTGGCTGCCCAGCCCCAGCAAACAAAAGCCTCTTTGCAGCGCAAGAAGGGAACCAGAGAGCGCTGTGGTCCGCACATCTGGTCTAGCCAGCATCTTCAGTGCTTCTTGGGTCCCTAGCCGCTGCTTTACAGCATGCAAAATTTCTTGGTTTTCCTTCCTACTTGAAGACGTGTTTGGAAACAAGGACCAGCAATGCGCATGTTAATCAGCAACACTGGTTGGTTGCTTTTCAATTATACCAGTCTTCATGCTTTTTGTCATGTTGGTATCTCAAGTGACTTATTCTCCAGACATATGTAGAGCTGAAAGCTCTGAGCACTCCTGTCCTCAGGAAGGACTTTCTGCTGGGCCCTCTGAGGGCTTTCACCTCCAGTCTCCAGGCTGGCTGTTACACCATCTGCTTGATCTTCTTCTCTATCCTTTGCTTAGAATAGGAAGTGGCCAAAAGCAATTTTTGAAGAGCCCCAAGCCTCTAAGAATTTATTTTAAGAGATTTAAAATAAATGTATTATGTTTATGTTATTTACCATATTATGTATCGGATACTGTGACAGCTCAACAGAAAAAGCGCTGGGCATGAGTCTGTGAAACACTGATTATCCTGAAACTCTGAATGCTCAATTTCAAGCCCTTTAAAAAAATCCCACTGAATTCAATGAGACTGTGTATAGTCAATTTGTGCTTCCTTCAGCTTTTTTTTTTTTTCTTTTTTTTTAATTTAAAAATATCAGGGTTAGCAGCCTTGCTCTCCTGGGCTGTCAGAAACCATCTCTAGTTCTCAGAAGGTATGCAACACTACCCCAGAAGAGTTAGGAAAAATAATAATACTCTTTACATACAAAATTTGAGCTACTGTCATTTTTTAAAAAAAGTTTTTATAATTAACTTACCATTTGCCTTTTGTTTTCTATCAAGTTTGATCCAATTATTCCAAGAAACGACCCAAAACCAAGCTGAAAAACAACATATTGTTAGCATTTAGATCAGGATGACATCCAACATACTTTACATACAGACAGAACACAATTAAATCCAGAAGCAGCAAAAGAACATACTGCGGATGTGTGAGCACTCTTCCTTCAGCAAGGAATCAGTGGAGTCTCTCAATAGCAGGAACTACCAAGTGTATCCCTTATATGACACTAAAAGCGTGTGCAGAAACCAAAAGGATGAGTTCTGAATTCCATCCCCTCCCCAGTGATGCTGAGAAATGGCTGGTGGATGAGGATATGCATTGCTGTCTTAGAACAACCCTACGAACACTCAGGAACCTCCAGATGCAAACCTAGCAGGACCACATCACTAGCATCTGCAGGACAAGGCTTTTGTAACCTCAACCAGGGTGTGAGCAATCACCTAACTTTTCAGCTCAGAGAGATTCTTGATGTTAAGTATGAAATAAGGGAGAATTATACTTGGGAAGATTTAGCAGTTTTCTGCCGCCTTCTACTCTTCCCTCATTTCCAGGGGTGAGGATGCATCAACCAGGATCTTCTACCAGAAGAGCTCATGCCAGCACAGCCAACAGAATAAGCTACTCCAGCAAAAGCATCTTTTCTTGCTGCCATAACTGACAACACTGTTCTTATTTCAGCTCAGCAAAGTCAGCCAGGAGTACAATTTCCTACCTCCTTTCTCCATAGCCTTAAGCTATTTTGCTACACCAAATAGAAGTTTCTAGGACAGAGCACACCTCAGCCAGGCCAGAAACAGGAACTTCAACCAGGAACCACGGACTATGGGGGGAGATGCAAAAGTACTTCTGTGTCACACCGAGAAAGATCTTTGATTGGTGTAGACCACATCCAACTCCACTTCTGTGGGTTGGCAAAATGAGAAATGCCAGAAGAGTCCTACAGTTGGACTGGTCCTATTAAGCAGGTACAAATCCAGTCAATAGACTAGGGGGGCAGTGAAGATCTGGGTGAGAACAACAAATAACTGGCCAACTCCTCAGGAAGCAGAATAAGGCATGAGACAAGCTGCAGTGATTCAAGAATGAGTCAACTAACCTGGAATCGATATTTTAAGATCCACGAATAGAAAGCAAAGGTTTAATAAATCTGATACTAACAAGCAGAGGCACGTGCAGAGATTAGCAGACACAAACGTGATGAAAAGTTGGGCTTAAATCTTCCCCGCTCTGCTTAAGCCCAGTAACATTTGGTGCAGTGCCGCAGGCAGTGAGGGCTGCTGGCTCAAACGGCAGGGATTAAAGCGGAGCAGCCGATCAGGCTGCTGCTTCGCAGCTACCTGCCTTGCACTCTGAGCTCTCGGAGACCGTCGTCCCCACATCAGGGACAAACTACCATGGTGGGAAGCCCAGCAATGAAGCCAGATGCTTCTTAACACTGGGGCAGCAGGCAGGCAGGGCAGAGAGCCAGGGGTACCGCTGAACTGCCCCAAACTGATCTGCCAGTGCTTCTGGGCTTATTATTTTGCTCAGCTTGGGCAAGCAACAACCCTTACCTTCCCCAGGTAACTGGAGTTTTACAGCTCAATTCCAAGCCCAAAACCTGGGAGATCCAGGCATTATTTTCAGTCTGGTGATGTTTAGCAGCAAGGAATTTGTGTGGCAACACACACCTAAGGCAAATAAACGCTCAAGAAAAATGTTTTGTGCCCTTTGAGCGTGATCCAGCACATTTAAGAGGAACGTCCATGTTGTGTTCCAGAGCAGCCTCAAACCAGAAGGTGAAATACTTAAGATAATTTAAGATAATTAAAAAAGAAGAAATTAGAGCAAGTCTGTACCTCCAACAGGTGAAGACCAAATAAATCAGTGGATTCTCATTAATTAATGGGAATTCTCATTGCATTAATGGGAAAACCACTCGTTCTTCTACAGATGGGACAATGAGATCTTAGTAATCTGCATCAATTGCATGACTTATTTGGTGGTAGATATGATCCCCTGGGATGTCTGTCTGAAAGGACAGGACAAAAAATTAACATCCTTTTCCAGAGTAAAGCTCCAGGCCAACACGCTTGACAAGGAATCATTACAGAAGAGGTTTGCCAGTCAAAGCTTAAGAAAGGTCTGTCATTTACACAGATGCTGGAAGCTGGTATAACTTGGAGACAACACACGTATCTCTCAAAGCCTCACTTCCATAAGGGTGCTTGCCCTCCACACCTGATTGTTACTCTTGTCTGATGAGCATCACTGTTACACTCTGGGCTTCCCAGGCTCAGGTCAGTCATCCAGCCACAAGTGAAGATATTTCCCACAGAGGCACAGCCAGGGTGTTCACAGATGTAGTTGTGAAGGTGTCAGTGGTCATGGAGGAGTTTGAAGGCAGCCTGGCTACAGGACATGTCATTGCACACTCTGCTTCAGCTCCTCCGGTTGTGTCAATGAGGACTGCACTGTTTGGGGAAAAAAAAAAAAAACAACAAACCCCAAATCCCACCAAAACCCAACCAAACAAAATCCCACTGATGTGTGTAAGGTCTCCAGTACCTGGTTCTGTCCTTCCTCGGGAGCAGAGGCCTGACAAGATAATCGCCCGCACCAGACAGCCACTTTTTTGCATGTTTCCTCCTTGCACAAGAGGTGTTTGCCCAAGACACACAAGTTAAAGGAGGAAAGAACGGTGCATTAGGCATGGCAGCGATGAGACATCTGATGTCCCATGAGATGATCCCATCCATGGATCTGGTCCACACACGGAGAAGTCACCCAGCACACGAAGAGACTGCTGGCTCTATCTTTTCCTTACCAATTCAGGGTACTCAGGTTATGACTAATGCTGGTGCACCACCAACAGTGCACAGAAACCCCTGATGGAGATGCACGCAGGCCTAACATTTGTGTGAAGTTCTAGATGACAAGACCTGCAAGGAGCTGCTTCTTTGGGGCTGTGGAAGCCACCTGCCTGGGGACAACTCACAGAGTACTCATGCACCACAGCAAACCCTTTTTCCACAGTAAAGGGAGAAATCCCAGCTTGTTATGAAACATCAGCTATTTTAAGCACCTGCTGAAGCATCCAGCAGCACATTGAAATGTTTTCCTGTGCAGGGAGACAGGTGAGGTCATCAAACTTTTCCACACAGCGGATTAATGAACTAACCAAGAGGGGGACTTCGATGACAAACACAAACTGTCAGGGTGCCTCTGAATAAAGTAATTCAATGCCCTTCCCAAGTCCAGGAATTCATTAATTCCTCGAGTAGACTGAGCCTTAGAAAAGCATAAGCGATGCTGACGTTCCCAGAGCATAAATAGCATGGGACATGTCAAGGGGATGTGAACAACAGGCTCTATCCATCTGCATCAATCTGCAGGACCTGCTCTGAAGCACGAGGTTCAATTCAGGCTGACAGAGCGTAGGCTAAGTGCAGAGAGTTTGAAGCCAGCCTGTCACCTCTTTCAACACCTTCCCTTCTATACTTCTCTTTAAAAAAGATCAGGCCTAAAAGCAGGAGTTACTAGGACAAGCCAGAAAACCAATGCTAAACCAAAGAGGCCCAACACGGTCTGTAATGATGTTCCACACTAATGGCTGTAAAGGGGCTTTCTTCAGTCACAGAAGAGCTTGTCCACAGAGATGTATAAACCTCCCCGACATCAGCAATGTGTGGCAAATAAATCAAACCGCAATAAGACAAGAACAAGTCTCCACCTAGTTATCTGGACTGGCTTTAAGCCTCCAACTTCGAGGCTCCAAACCTAAATGCACAGCACTCCACAGCTGTTACACCAGCAGCCTCTTGCTGGGGGGCTGCAGTTACACTCAACCTGCTAAGACACCTAATTTGGCTGCACCTCAGTCCTTTTTGTGCTTCTTTTTAAGCATGTCTCAGACACGCACAGGAACACACCAGGACTTGCTTTCCAGCTCATGTTAGGCCTCTGCTCACGCCAGGAGGGGCATGATGTACTTGCCCCTTATGCTTCTGCAGGAGGTTATACATCTACTGGCAAGAAGGCTGGACACCAACGGTCTTCTCTAAATTAAGCCATTTGAAGCTACAAGATTGTCCTTTTCCATTTTCATCTGTTGATAACAAAAAAGAAGAAATGGATATGCTAACTGCTTTGATGTGCATGCTCCCCTGGCAAGCTGCCACAGCTATTGCTAATGTTTCAAGGACTCCGAATCATTAAAACACTTCTGCAAGTGAATTTTATGACCACAAGTTCATGTGAACAGTATTTCAAGACCTGGTCTCTCAAAAGTTCTTGGCACCTGAGGTCCTTCTTTGCCTTACTTCTGCCTGGGGTTAATGTGATGTACGCAAACAAAGAAGTTCTAAGGTTGCTTTGACTGACATAAGACCTATTTATCTGTCTCACTCTTAGCTCAAAAGCATGTTATTACCTAAGCTCAGAGGAAGCTGCCACTTGGATGGGATTTTTGCATGGGAATGAGCAGCAGGTGCAAAATAATAATAAAACAAATAAATCAAATGGCAATGAAGTAGCTGAGCATAATATTCAGGACAAGATCACCCTTTATAACATTTGCAGCATTACAAGGGACTTTGTAGGCAATAAGTTTTCTAGACCTACCTAGGAATTCTATACTTACAATAACCCCTGGGTAATAACCTCCAACAGTCACATTTTGGGTTCTTGTTGTAGCAGCTAGGCCCACCGTTAGAATTAATACTGACACAATGAGGAGAGTCACAGTTACGTAGAGGGAATTTCTTTTTCTTCTATTGAACGACCCTAAAAACACACATACACAACAGAATTTGCTGATTCCATCTGGGGACAGTCACGGCACCGCAAATTTCTCCTCCCACCACCAACCACATCGTGGTGAATTTTCTTCTAACTTGAGAATATTTTTGGGTTTGGCTGTCACTTTTCACCTTCACTAACATGCTTTATCAAGCGTTACTAGGGCATCTGAATTCACATTTACTTATTATTGCTCTGATGTAGATGAAAAGAGCCTTAAGAACTGTAACTTTGCAAAGCTCATTTGAATACATCGGAGCCTCCCAGCCCCTCTGCCCTGGGGCAACTGAGCTAATGAGAAATATTACCATTAGGCATTTATATATTTTCTGACCTGTCTACTTACATCGAGCTAAATAACCACACTGTATGCCAGTTGTTTTGAGGGGGGAAACCTTGGCTGTAATCATACCATAAGGCACCCACAATTTTCCATGTAAATGAGACCTCCCCAGCAACAGCCACTTCTCCTCCTGTAGTATCATCCTCTGCTTTCAGCAAGGACCAGGTATTTTTAGATGCCTCAATAATGAATTTGCGGATTAGTAAAACTCATCTACAGCTGCCTGATAATGTTTTTTTTCTTTTATATATTTATAGATCTCCCAAATGATCATAAATATAAAATAGTGATTCCACCAGCCAAAAGGAAAGCTGGCTGCGACGTTACGCTCAGCAACATCTTTAGATGTGTTTGTTCAGCATGTGCTCTGCCATCTTTACAGCACTTTGTGGCACAATCGTTTTGATTATATTTCATACATTATGTAGACATAACCCAGTACCTGCGAGAGCGGCTGGTAGGATAATGGTCTGTAACAGTCCCCTGCTGTGCTCCCTGTGGGCTGCTGGGGGCACCCTGAATCCCATCCCCGCAGCCTGGGGCTCTCCAACGCACCCCGGGAGCAGGCAAAGGTAATTCCCACCCCAGTGGCTCCCAAGTGATGTGCATGCTACCTGCACTTCTCAGAGTGTTTCAGAGAAGGGCAGGGATGCGTCCCAAGAGTAAGGAGCTGCTTCCACCATCGCTGAGCGTATTCCCTAAAGCAAACCATGTTGGGAAGCCCAATATGAGGTGTTCAGGGGCTCCCTGGGAGGCTGTACACAGTGAGATAAAACATCTGCAGAAAGGCTGGGAGGAAAGCCTCAGCCAAGCCAAGCACAACCTCCTTGTCCAAATTCTCCAGAGAGGGGAGCACACCAGACCTTGCTGGGCAGCTTTCTGTCTTGAAGATGTACACCCCAGGTGCCCACAGGCCCTTCTTGAGGGTCTGCACATATTTGCAGCACAGCTAGAGAGATCTTTTCACCCTAACAGCTATACCAATGCAGCCATACGGACACACCCTGGTACAAATTATCCTCCTTCCTCCGCAGGGACAGCTCTCTCCAGGGAAAAGCACAGCAGCTCCCTGCTGCTCTTCCACACCCACTCCAACAGGACCCACCAGCTGTGCTGCTGGCAGGAGCGCTCCCTCTCCATGCCGGTCCATGCTCTGGGCTGGCACGGCTGCCATGGGCATGGGACAGGATCATTTCACCCACACCAACCAGATGAGCTTGAAATCACAGGCAAGTCATGAACTTGGGGCCTAAAAGCCCAACACAAGGAGATGAAAGGCAAGAGAGGTTTATAAAGAAAAGAAGCATCCTTTTTGACTGACCAGTGTCTCTGTAAGGAAAGCTCTCCACCCACAAACCTTCTGCTTATATCCCAGAGCACAGCTGTGACCGCACCACTGGGAGACCACTGGGTCTAACAGCAAGGACATTAACAGTTAGTCCTTCGCTGGAATGAATAGCTAGATAGTTATTAATTTCAAACAAAATAAAATTAAATAACTGCTAGAGAACCCTAAGATCCAGGTTGGATCTTTTATCAGTGATCCTTAGTTTTTCATGTCATTTTTTACAGGATGGAGATAAAGGTACCCAACTGTTTGCTGCAGGTTGCATTTGGGGTTAATCTTTTTATTCTCCTAAATCTGCCAAACAAGTTAACAATATATAAAATCTACACTTCTAAAGTGTTCAAAATTCATCAAGAAATCAGGCCATTCTGTATGTATTACCTCCCAAATACTATAGCTTGTGCCATACTCCAGTTCCAATGTAATCATTTAAATGCAAGTGTCACATAAATGTCTAAAAATTCCAAAATACTGGGACCAAAGGTTTAGCTGAACAAAACTTTAGAAACTGGAGAAAAAATTGCTACTTCTTGCATAGATTTATTCTGAAAGGAGGGAAAGAATGAACCTGTCTTGCTTACACACATGGTAGATTACCAAACTTCTGATTACTGCTGCAGTTTGGCCGGCAAATGAGCAGAAGATAAGTAAAACCAGCCATATGTTCCTTACACAGCTTAAACTCTTTATGGTTAGACTGTGTGGGTGCGCAGATGTTTGTGTGCCATCCAAAATCACCCTGCAGAGCACATCTGAGGGAGCGTCGTGGGTACACGAGCATGACATTTACCCACACAAACTGGTATTCCTGCATTTCCATCAGAGATGCTTCAAGAAGTTACAATGAAAAGACCTGCAAAATGTGCTACTTTGCTCAAAACCAGAGTATTCTGTAATAGCATTTCTGCAGGAAAACACTCTAAAAGCAGCAGCTTGAGACACTGTTTACGGATTCTGAACTTGTCTCAGAACCATCATGTTTTCCACTCATATTTATACATTGTTTCCCAGCTCACAACTGGCATACATCAACATGCAATACAGAAGCGAAACAAAAGGTTTCCAACTGGAAAATTTCTGAATGCTTTTCAATATTCCTCATAAGCTTAAAAAAAAAAAAAACCCCAAACAAAAAATGCTTTTATTCCAAGTCCTGACAAAACCAACCATAATCCTTTAACTTGATACTGGAGAGAGATGCGAAATTGAAGAGATAATGTGATTACCTCCACTTCAGCTCTGTACTGGGACACTAATTCCATTTTTTCTTTCTCTGAAAATACACTTTGTTATGTGTATATTGAGAAAGTGGTTTTGTACTTCTGTAAGGACGCCTGCAGCTGCTTTAGCACACATAGATGCATGCTCAGTATCTTCACGGATAGCTGCTGAAGGGCTGCCCTGGCAAAACCCTCTCTCAACATTAATTTTTGCTGAAAGTACTCCCCATTAGATCATTTTGCTCTTTGCTGCTGAGCTTGGTACAGCTTTACACACAGAAGTGGAGCACTGACAGCTTTGCTATCTCTGCAGGAGTAGTGTTTTCTCTGTGATTTATCCAAATCAGATACCTCCAAACTTACAGTGCTTACCTCAATGTAAGTATACAAGGTGGTTTGAAACACTATGCTTAACTCCGTGAGGAAGATGTAAAGAAATTAATGCTACCTATCGTCTGGCTATTTCTTCTGCTAAAATGGCACTCAGAAGGTGGACAGGCTTCAGAAAGATCATTTTTGGTTTAAGCCTCGAAGCATCCTCTTATTATAGTCACCATATAAAAGCCCACTCTAAGAACAAGGTTGTAGCAGGTTTTTCCAGATTACTTTAGAAGTTTGCAATAATATGTATCTTTGTACTGCCCCTGATTTACTTAAGTTTTTTCCTGATTATCAGAAGAAAATAGACAAGATGGCACAGAACCAGCACCGACTTCTCCATCTTGTTCTTTGGGGGGCGGGGGGGAAGCCCCAAGCAAAGAATAAGCACAAAGTAATCCAAGGAAGCCAGCTTTAACTTCCACCCCAGGAGAACCGGGGGCAAACGGCACCGAGCCGTTCTCCTTCCCAGCCCTTCTCAGTTCGTGCCACTTCTCTGCTAAAAAAGCGTTCGTTGGCGAGCTGCGACCCGAACCGCACTCTAATTACGGGCCCTGCTGGCAGGCCCACGGGACGGGGCGGGGGTCTGCAGGCGTCTGGGTGGCTCGTCTTCTGCTTGGATGGCTGGAAGGCTGGGGAAATTGCAATTAGCGGCCGGTGCGGAGCGGTATGAGGGAGCCTCTGACCTAATTAGGGAGCTGCAGGAGCGCTGCGAGGGGTGCGAGCGCTCACTCCCGTCCCCGGTCCGAAGGATGCTGCGCGACCCGGGGGCTGCGTGGGGCCGGCGGCTGCCTCCGCCCCACGGGGTGGGGGCGTGTGTGTGGGGGTGTCTCTGCCGCAGCCCCGCACCAGGGCGGCGCTGCCCCGGGGGCTCCGGCGGCGACAGACGGACCGTCCCCCTGCGGCTGAAACCGCGCCTCA
>VYZV01014198.1:8483-18910 GCA_013401275.1 Pandion haliaetus | reverse complement strand
GGGGCCGGCCCGCACCGCACCGCCCGGCGGAGGGGCCGGGGGCGGGTCCGCGGCGGTGCCTGCGGGTCTCACCGGGAATGCCTGTGGATGCGTGCCGTTCCTTCCCAAAATTACTGCTTTACCCACCCCACGCCCCGCGGCGTGCGGGGCGCGCGTAGCTGGTACCGCTCTGCTGGAAACCGACGGGGTGATTGTGCCCTACAGGGTGGGTTTTGGGAGGGGAGGGACAGAGGTCTTGGCCCATCTTCACGAGGTCCCCGGCGTTGGACATCCCCCCCACTCACCAGCAACCCGGCCGGAGGGGCTCAGCGCCTCGCTGGTGTTGGGTCTCCCCTGCCTTCTCCCCATCTTTCCCCAGCCCCTTTGCACCCCAGCAGCTCCCACCCCACCTCCAGCCCTGCTGCTCCAGGCCATTCTTCGCCAAACATCTCCCAGGCACCTCTCTGTCCCGCCATCCTCCCCACCTGCCTCCTACCTGCGGTGCTGGTGGCATTCCCGGGCAGCCACTGCACCGTGGCCACTGGGCCAGTTTTTTACTTCTTGGTGCTCTGGGATCTCTGCTCCGGTGGCAATGCCTGTTGCTGCCCGTGCCCTGTCCCACGGAGGCAGCACTCCCAGGAGACCCTGCAAGCCCCCTGCGTCTCTGGCCAAGGAGCTGGGGCAGGCCTTCAAACTCTGTTTTCCCTATCGTATCTGTAAAATGGGGATAAAAGCATCTTCCCAACAGGCTTCATAATTGCTTGTAAATCACTTTAATGCCCTGGGCTGAGAGGTGCTAAGTGCAAATCACGTAGTTATTTCAAGCCAAAGCATATTTCATCAAGTTAAAAAAAACTAATCCTATCTCTGCTTCAAAAAACCCACACTTTTATTGGATAAGAGCCTCATTACCAGCTTCTCCCAGGAGAAAAGAGAAAGCATACACTGACAGCAGTGCAAGAGGCAAGTTACAAATGCCCAGATCAATTAATGGCAAAGAACGTATCACCTCCAGAGAAAACACCGGTTATTTACCTTGGATGAACTAGAGGAGCCCAGTGCTCACTGCCTATGCCCCACTGGACAGTGGGGCCGGCACTGGCCCCCTCCTTCTCAGTTGCCCCCACTCCGTGCCAGTGATGGAGGGGACAGGTCTTGGCTCCATCCTCCGCTCCGTGCCAGGGCCAGCCTGTGCAGCAGGACAACCGCTGTGATGGGGTGCATGTGTCTCCGGGGAGCTGCTGGTGCCCTACAATGTCCCAGGCCATGTCAAATCCCTGCGTCCCATCGCAGCTCCTGACTGTCAGGCAGGCAGCTCTCTGGCCCTGAGGCCGCAGCCTGGCCAGGGAGAGCCAGCCGTGAGCATGGCTGCCTGCATGCCCTAATGCTGGCAGGCCTGGCTGCGGGCAGGCACCGGTACCGAGCCAGTCCTGCCTGTGTACCTGGCAGCAGGCGTGCGGCAGCCCCGGCCAACTCGTCGCAGACCGGGGCAGCTGCCAGACCTCTTTCTTTCCCACTGCGCCCATTTATTAGCACAGCCGGTGAGCGGCTTTCAGCCAGGCTCAGGAGAGGAAAGGGAGAAATGGTACTTTGCCTGCTTGGACAGTGCGGTGCAGTCCTGTGGGAGCCCGAGACAGATGTCCCCGTGCCTCCGGGCAAACCCTTAGCCTGGGGCAAGGCAGCCTTTCCCCACTGTTGAACGGGGCCTGGCTCTCCCACAAAGGGAAGGGTCACCAGCCCCATTGGAAACATGCTGAGGGAATAAGCTGGTGGATGGTGCCGAGTTCCTGCTGAGACAGACAGTGTAAAACAAGCCCCACTGTTCCTGGAGAGCTGCACGGGGCACAGCCAGGGACGGGCAGCCTTTGCACGCTGCCATCACACCGCTGGAGCCATTCCAGGTGCTGCTGCATGTGCAGCAGGCAGCAGGGTTTTGGGAAGGCTGGCCCAACACCAGTGCCCTGTTCCCCCACTGTCGCCCCAGCGCNCCCCCGCCTCCCCGTGCCCCTAATGCACCATCTTGTGCCCATAATTCACTGATGGGGGAAAACCTGATACTCCCCAGCACCAGTCTGCAGGGTGTCACAGCAAAATGTCTCTCTGGATTTTGTCTTGGTGGCTGTGGTCGGCTCTTACAGCTGTGTCAGGGAAGCCGATGCTGTGTGCTCCGAGCTGCTGTCTCAATTTGAAGGGATAAATATAGATGTGCCCCTTGCACTACCCCTTCACTGCAAAAGAGGTTTTGCAAGCATTAACCGTGGCCCCTCCGTGACTGACAAGCACATATTGACGGACACATGTGGCCATTGAGAGCCCTAGAGATTTGCTAATGTTTATTAACAGCTACATGGTCTCCCCGGGGTGGAGAGCCTGGCTTCCCCATTTAGGGCGCTGGCTGGCATTGATGGGGACTTGGGCGCCGGGCAGGATGCTGCGAGGGTGCTGCAAAGGGCACTAGATGCCAGGGGGGCTCGGGATGGGATCCTGTTGCATTGAGCTCACCCCTCTTAGGAAAGCAAGTTATTTTTTGATACACTCCCGAACACTGAAGTCCTGCGGAGTAGGGAGGGAAAGCAGCGTGGTTCACCGCAGACAGGCAAAGGTCTTGGCGCAGCCGCACTCACTCAGGCTTTCTGGGGGCTGCCATGGGGCTGGGGAGCTGTGCTGGGGAGGGGGCTGTGCCTGTGGGTCCCTGAGAGCCGTGGCGAAATGGCACCCATGATGGGGCTGGTGCCGCTGGACTCAGCCCCAGGCTCCTGCGGTGCTAACGCTCATGTTTCTCTGCATTTCCCACCCAGGGATGGACAGGAACGCCAGCGCCGAGGGCATGGAGGGCCAGCACAGGAGCCCCCACCAGAAGGCGGTGAGTCTTTTGGGGGCTGCTGGCCACCTCCGAGAGGCAAGGTGGGGGATGCTGCCAAGGATCTGCTTCATGGCTGATGAATATAGCTACTTTGCTTTAGGAAATGCTGCTTTGTCCCTTAGGCAAAATGTAAGCACTTTGTACTGAGAGAGGAAGGGGCAGCAGGGGGTCTGGCTGGTAGTCCTGGGCAGTGAGGCGGCTAGAAGGGATGGGGACACCTGGGCATGGGCCACCCTCTGCATACCTGGCTTTCAGCAGGAGGAACCTGCCATTGAGAGCTGACCTGGTCCGGGGTGAGGGTGGGGGAAAGCCCCTGGCCTTCTCCAGGACACCCATGACCATCAGCACAGCGTGATCCCACCAGAGATGAACCTCAGCTTAGCTTCGCCACCCAGAGTCAGCCCAGCTGCCACAGCTGGCAGCAGCCCGGGACTGTCCAATGTCCCAACAGTTCCCACTGTGGCTGTACACCCTCCCTGCCCCAGCACGCTCCTACCCCAGCTCCTGCCCCTTGTCCAGGTGCAAGGGCTTGCTCCCAGACCATCTCTGGTCCTGGGCTGCAAAGATAAAACACCTGGGAGTGTTGCAATCTAGACCTAACCTAGCTCCCTATCTCAGGGACCTCTGCCAGGGACATGACAGTGGGTTCATCCCAACCTGTCCAGCTGCCCCACACAGACCTCCCTGCCTGTGGGGAGAGCTTGGGGCCTCCTCAGCTTTCCTGCGCTGCCACGGAGCCCCCATGGCCTCACCCAGCCAGCAGGATGGGACCCTTCACTGAGTGCTCAAAAAGCAGCTTGGAGCCAGGAGAGCTGCAAGCTTTTCCCTCCTTGCAAAAGCCTTCTGCAGGGCAGAGCTGTGGGGTTCCCTGGGTGAAAGCCCATGGGGGACCATCCCTGTGTCCCCCCCCAGCTCTAAGCATCACTAGCAGCTTCTGGGTGAGGGTTCTGCGTAACAGCCCATGTGCTGCCCTCACTGCCTCTGAGCTGCAGCTGGTGTGATATCCAAAGGGCTTTTCCCAAAGCAGCGCTAAGCATCGGTGCAGAGTCCCTCTGAGCAGTCCCCACCACTCTGGCAGCCTGAGAATATGTATCCAGAACAGTTGCCGGTAGCTCTTTTTTTTAATGGAGAGGAGAGTGGGAGGAAGGACAACCCCTCCTCCTCCTCTTCTTCCATCACTTGCTCCTCTGCAGATGTCCCAGCAGCGGGCAGATCCTGCACCTCCTCTCCCATGTCGCTGCCAGCGACTCGTGCTGGGGCTGCTGCTTCCCTGCTCTGAAATCCTCTGCTTTCATCAGCCTTGCATGGTACAGGGCTGTGGCCATGCAGGAGCTGGCTCAGGAAGGGCTCCAGCATGGGGTGCGGGACCTGGGCCAAGCATTGCCTTTGCTCTATGGGCAGCCATGGGCATTTTGCCGGCAGCAGCGCTTTGATGCAAGAGCACTCCCAGAAGAGCCCCACTGGGGCTTTAACCGGGTCCGATCGGGGCAATCAGTGGGATGGTGATGGTTTACAGCACCCCTGGGTCTGACACCGGCTCTCCAAGGCATGACTTTGGGCTTTGGAGTCACTACTGTCCCCCCATTCTCACTGTTTTGCAGTATTTGTGTGTCCGAGCAGAGTTTAATCCCCGCCCCAATTCGAAAGTGTTTCCAAGCCAGACTTTCAGCCAAGCTGTCAGCCGCCTCCCAGCTCCCCTGGGGGGACCCGCCGGGTGCTGATATCTCACTTGTTGGCCCTGGCTCCAACAGGTGCCTGCAGCCGGCAGGTTTCCATGGCCCTCCGCACGGACACGGGACGATCATGCTGGTGCAGCTGCTGTGGGGCCACGCTTGCAGCGGGCATGGCAGCCTCAGGGAGACAGCAGCATTTGCATTAAAGTGTGGGAAGGCGATGAACCCATCCAGATCTCAGCATCAGACCTTCTCCCCGGCGGTACCTGACCCAGCCCTGCCCCGAGCTCAAAGCAAGGTCTGCACCCTCTCCCACCTCGCTGACTGGTTTTGGGGATGTAGAGCCTGCCCAGGTTGAAGAGGGGCTAGGGATGGCTGCCGTGTCTTGTCTCAAGCAACCCTTGGCCAGGCTCAGGTACAGAGAGATTTGTGTTCCCAAGCTCCAGACTAGTGAGTTTTCACCACCAAGGCAAAAAGCAAACTCTCACTGCCTGGGAGATGCTTTTCCCCGGAACTTAGTGTAATTAAAAAATAACAACATGGGGATTTCTCCAAAGTCTAAACACTTGCTCACACGCCAAGAAAAACAAACTGTATGACCTCTTAAATAATGCTGCCTGCTGTCATCTGTGGTAGCACAGAAAATGTGCACTTGAGCTCAGAGACATTGCAGAAGCGTGGGAACAACTCCAGCCCTCAGGTTTTCTATGCTCATGTTCATGCAGGTGGTAAAAGATGAGTTTCTGTAAATGCCAGGACAAGGAGACAGTACCCGGTGTGACGGCAGTGATGTATGTGTCATGGAAAAATGGATGCTGGGATCTAAGCTATCTTAAGTCAGAACAGCCAAAACTGCCTCTCTCTAACTCAAGGGTGATGATGGGAAAATGGAAATTTGAAACATTTCCAGCTATTAAGTGCTTTTGCATTTATTTTTGGCCAATGAGATGTTCAGCTTACACGTGGGGGTTGTGTCCTGTAACTCTTCCAGGAAAATAAGCATGAGGAGAAGGTCCAGGATCCTGACAGAGTGGAGGACGAGACCAAGGCAGAGATGGGGAACAAAACCTGGGCAGACCTGGCTGGGGAGATGAAGATGTTCCTGTGGAACCCAGAGGAGAGAACATGCCTGGGGAGAACGGCCAAGAGCTGGGGTAGGTCTTTGCACGAGCCCCGCTTTTGGGGATCGTTGCCTTTTCTGCTTCACAATGGATGCACTTGCCTGTGAACGTCCTCGATAGCTTGGACTGACCACCCCCATCCCACATTTCCAGGGTAGATGTTTCTAACCAGTGCAATAAAGAACTAGTGAGGAGGACAAGCAGAAAACCTTGGAAAAGTTACCCTTGGTCTTGATGCTAATGTTTATTGAGAATGTGAAAGCAAAGATTTGGGGCTGCCCAGACCGTATACTGTGAAGAAATTAAGAGCCTGAGGAAGCGCAGGGACTGCAGGTTGGTCTGCTGTAGCCACACACCCCTGCTGCCGCCAGCAACCCAGCTCCTGCTTGTACAAGTCAGGAGCCCATGGGGAGGTGGCTTTGGGGTCATCAGTGTTGGTGGGGAAAGAGCACCCGAGTCGTGGGACAGGCATTTTGGGGAAGGTGCGCACTGCAGGGCCGAGCAGCCCTCCTTGCCTGCGTGCACCCTGGCTCTGGGGCGGGAAGGGCTGGTCATTGCCATTACCCCACAGCTTCCCAGGGTGTGACATGGTGCCCACAGCACAGCCCACATGTGCTATCGGGGCTGGTGGGCTGGGATGTGCCAGTGAGGGTTTTGAGCAACCTGTGTATTTTATCCATGTGACCTTCAAAGATTATTGCTAAGCATGGAGGTGCCCTGGGCGGTTAAGAGCAGCCCACGGCTGTGGGGCGAGCTCTGCTGCAGGCTCAGTGCAAGACCAAGGTGCCACAGCACACGGGATGCCGTCCACCTTTGCAGCTCTATTCTCCTGACAGAGCATAGCCCCCGCAGCGGAGTGAAAATCCCCGACCTTAGCCCAGCATCACATGCACATCCGTACCAGCGTGAGGCTGTGAATTATCCGGGGCTGCTGCTCAGCGTTTCCAGCCCCACAGCCTGCCCGTGCCCCTGCCAAGCGCTCTGGGTACTGCAAAGCCTGTGGTGACAGCCAGGGGAAACAAAGGAAACTGCCCACGAGCACCAGCGGAGTCTGAAAACCCACGAGTGTGAGTCTGGGGCAGGCCTTGAAATCCATGTTTGCTCCCCCATGCCCTTTGCCAGCCATGGAGGCAGCCCAGTTTTGCTGCTCCTTTGCTGGATGGGAAGGGTCACAGACTGAAGTGTGGGAGCAGTTCAGGGGTGACAGTCGTTAGGGATGTAGGTTTGGGTTTCTGGAGGCTCTGCCAGGTGCTGAGAAAAGCCCTGTGAGAGGACTTGCTCAGGCTGGTGTGCATGTGGTCCCAGCTGGCTATTGCTGGAAGTTATTTATTTACAGTCTCAGGGAAGGTGCTGTGACTTTCTGCACCCTGGGAGCATCAGGGTGTGCTATACGGCCCCACTGCCCTATGGACACACATAGCCCCAGCTGCACACACGTGTGTGCTCACATGCCCATACAGGGAAGGCAGGCGAGAGGCATTGAAGCTACCACGAAAACAAAATTTTGTTTTAAAATGAGAGCATTTGGAGGTGAATGGAGCTGGGCTTTCCCGCTCTCGTCTCAGGGGTGAGGAGGAGAGAGTTTGCCCAGCCTGGGGCTACTCCCCCGCCCTGGCGGTGTTCCCCAGGGACTGGGGGCTCAGGGAACTTGCGCTGCCAAAATGCAGGAAGCCAGCTGGCCACAGGGTCAGTACCGGAGGTCCCAGCCCCTGAGAAAGGCTGCACCCTCGGCTCTGCCAGGGACAACGCTTCCTGCTGCATTGCAGGAAACAAGAACGGGAATGGTAGCAGCACCACATCCCAACAAGCATCGCCTTGGCACCCCAGCGGCAGCTCCAGCCCCACCAGGCTGGTGCAGAGGCACCATCCCAGCATCACTGTAGCAGGGCTGGACATTGTCCCTGCTGTGCCACCAGCAGTGGTGATGGTCCCATTTGCTCTGGCTCGGCCCGCAGCAGGACACAGCCCCACAGTGGTTCCCAGCACCGTGGCCCCAGCAGAAGAGCACATCTGCGTTCCCAGGGCTCCCTCCAAGCTGCCGGCATGTTTCTCCTGGGAAATGTTTGGGTTAGGGCTTCACTTTGCTTTCTGAGCTGCTGGATTTTATTCATAGGCCATGGCCTCTTGAGACATCCTCAGCCATCAGCCTTTTCCAGAGGAAAAACAAACCTATTCCCTGGATGTCAGGGCTATGAAACAGCCAGCGGTGCTGCAGCCCCCGAGTGACACAGCTCCCTTCAGTCCCACCGCTGGGGTCCTCGCCGCACAGGTGACAGGAATCAGGACAGGAGCATCACCCTGCAGCCCCCATTGGGAATTTGGATGTGCTGCAGCCACTGGGTCCCCTTGCGTGTTACCATGCCAAGAGGGGGTGGGAAGGGCAAGATCCAAGGTCGGGTCTGTCTGTTGGAGAGAGCTGAGGCAGGTGGGGACACGGACCTGGTCCTGACCCAGCTCTGGGAAAGGCTGTGGAGCAAAAGTGGTACAGAGCCAAATGGCAACTGCCCTGGCCCCAGGGCAGGGAGTGTGTCTGGCTGAGAGTCCTGCACTCAAAACCACCAGGGTCTGCATGTGGAAGGGGGCTGTAAGCTCCCACCTCCACGATGGACTCAGAGCCATGGAGAACACCATATGCTGAGCATGGCTGTGCATCCCTGTGGGACACAGCCCATGGGACATGCTCTGGTTGCGTTAACAGCAATATGCCCTCTCTGTTTTGCAGGCTTGATCTTACTGTTTTACCTCATTTTCTACACATGCCTGGCAGGAATGTTTGCCTTTTGCATGTACGTGATGCTGCTCACACTGAGCCCCTACACACCCACGTACCGGGACCGCGTGTCTCCACCAGGTACGTACCTCAGCCAGCCCGGCCTCGTGCACCTCTGCTACACTGGCCCAGCAAAGTACTACCAAAACGGCATGGCAGGGCCCTCAGGTAAAGCCCTGCTGGGGCTGTACGGTCAACCAATCCTCCAAAATCACTGGAGGTGTTGTCACTTACCTCAGGGCATTGACAGTGCTGCAGGTTCTCTGCAGAGGCTCAGGCATCTTAAATAGCTCCATGTGAAGCATTCATTCTAATTATACTAATTGTTATTCTAATTATGCTAATTACCAGGCTAATTATTCTCAAGATAAATGAGCAAGTTTAGGCATTTCATAGGTGATGCCCATTCATTTCAGCTGTTGTTCCTTTATACCCTGTATCTTCAAAATAAAATGCAAATCAAGAGTAGCTTTTATGCATTATTATTTGGGAGAGTCCTAGCAATATAACGTTCAAAACCTCCTTTCCCTGTGACAGAAGCAGCGTTTTCCCTGTGTTTTTGTGTCGGTGGGGAACATGAGGCCTGCTTGCCCTGCTCTCTGCCCGGAGCTGGCTGCATGGCTGGGAGCATGGGGGACCCCTCAGCCTCTGGGTGCAGCCCCAAGCCCCTCTCTTCCCTGCAGTGCTGCTGAGACCCTCCAGGTCTCCCATGTTTCCTGGGATATTTTGATGTGCATGGTGTTCTCTGGGTGTGAAATAGAGGTGAGGGATCAGTGGGTTGAAAAGAGAGTTTATCTGTGAACTGGTACGGCTGGTCTCATGCCTGTGCCCAGCCCAAGCCCAGTTGCAGTGCAACCAGCCCCTGCAACACACATCCCAAGCCTGTGGCCAGTCTACCCATGTCTGCTCTAACAGGGTCCGTCTGCTTCTCCAGGAGTAATGATCAGACCGTACTTGAATGGGTTCACCATTGCCTTCAACGTCTCTCAGCCCAGCACGTGGCAGCCCTATGTGGACAGCATGCACCACTTCCTAACAGGTAAGCTCTTAGGCACCCCAGGAGTCATGTTGGCAAGTTGTTTGCATCCATGCACACAGGCACACATTGCAGGGGTCTCCTCCTAGGGTGCAGATCAGCTCTTGGCATCTCACGACCCCATCTAGAAAGGGAGGCTCATAAGGTGGTCACGGGAGCTTCTGTGGGAGGGAGCCTTGCCTTTCCACGTGGGACTTTCTAACTCCCTTGACATGCGGATGTACCCTCAGAGTGTGGGTCTGTGCAGGTCTCAAGAAATGTTAACAAGTGTCTTGGTTCCCGCCAGCTTATGATGACAAAGTTCAAGAGGAGAAGAATATTGAGTGCATTTCAGGACAGTACTTCATCCAAGGGGGCAATGAAAGTGAGGAGAAGAAGGCTTGCCAGTTCAAGCGTTCACTGCTGAAGAACTGTTCTGGCATTGAGGATCCAACATTTGGCTACTCTAAAGGCCAGCCCTGCATCCTGCTGAAGATGAACCGGGTATGGAGAAAGCTGGTTGTCCTAATTCCTTCCTTCAGTGTATCCCAGTGTGATAAAGACCATGCAGGGTGTTGTGGTTTCGGGTTCAGCTCAGCCTGTAACAAAGCACCACGAAGCCGCTCACTCACCCCCCACCCCCTCCCCGGCCATGGTGGGATGAGGAAAAATACAAAGGCAGGCTCGTGGTTCAAGACAAGGACTGGGAGGGATCACTCCCCACTTATGGTCACGGGCAAAAGACAGGCTCAACTTGGGAAAAAAACAAAATCAATTTAATTTACTACAAATCAAATAAAAAAACCCCCACAAGAGTATTGGGAAGGGAAACCCAAACCTCAGAACACCTCCCCCCACCCCTCCCACCTTCCCGGCTCAGCTCCATTCCCGGTGCTTTCTACCTCCTCCCCTCGGCGGCACAGGGGAACAGGGGATGGGGGTTGAGTCAGCTCGCCACACATCGTCTCTGCCGCTCCTTTCCTCAGGGGGAAGATTCCTCACTCGT